>CAUYQG010089207.1:0-10872 GCA_963574415.1 Tarsius wallacei
TCTCCTCATGTTCCAGGCACCATGAGAGCTACTTTCACATGAATACTTGCCAAATCCATAAAAACCCCATTAGTAGAGACCTCATTCGTTCTACTGTACACATGATGAAGCTGAGGCTCAGAGGAGCACCCTACATGTGCCAGACTATTAATGGGATTGGCTTATTCATGAAACAAAGCCAACATTGCCCTGATCAGTGCACCCAGATTCCAGGCTGTGAAGTACAAAACATGTTATCTTAGCAACAGAACAATGCCAAATACCTCAGCAAAGATGCTGGCTTTATGTCCTGTTTCCTCAATCAAATAACTGTAGTGAATTTTCCCATGATCTCCTACTCTGTTAATAGGACCAAATGATATGCTTTCATGTGTACCACTCTTTTAAAGTAGCATGGATGGTCCAAAGTGCCTCAATAATGTTTCCAAATCATAATGAAGTTGGGATACTTTTATAACACTGCAGTGCTTAGAGACTAACAAATAGAGTCTGGCAGGTCAGTTCTCTGGGTAATGTTGGTGGACTGAAGGAGAGAAGATGGGAAGCAGGGAAGGAGCGATATGTGCAGTCATGACACGGTGCCATGGCATAGGTACAAATATTAACAAGGAGGTAGTCAAAATAAGATTGTAGTAAGTCAAGGATATATAATGTAGCTTCCAATCGAGCAACTCACGAAGAATTCAATAGTAACAAATTAATAGGCAGAAAGATAGCTTAAACAAGGCACCCAGAAGTAGGTCAAACAAAAACTACAATAACATGATAGCTATAAATCTCATGACAAGGCAATTTAGATTTATGTTGTTTAAATTTTATTTTTTCAAGCAATTTTAAGTTCACAGAAAAATGAACAGAAATGCATAGTTCCCTATACTTGTCATCACCTTTCCACCACAGTTTCCCCTATTTTTGGCATCTTACATCAGAGTGACACATTTGTTAAAACCAATGAGCCAATGTTTATTCGTTGTTATCTGCCAATACACATAGCTTACATTACTGTTTGCTCTTTGTATTATACCACCTATGGGTTTTGAAAAATGTATCATGGAAACTATTGTCTGTTAACAGTACCATATAGAACATTTTTACTGCCCACCAAAATCTCCTGTGTACCACTTATACATCCTTCTCTCTCTGTCCCCGAATTACTAGCAATCACTGATCCTTCTACTATCTCTATAGATTTGCCTTTTTAAAAAACAATTTCATATAGTTTGGAATAATATTGTATGTGGCCTTTTCAGATTGACTTATTTCACTTAGCAATTTAGAACTCGTCCATGTCTCTTCCTAGTAGATTTACTCTTTAATTGTATTTTTAATAGAAAATTTGGTCAATAAAGGTTATATCAAATTATCTCTTTTACATAATACTCTCTTTATTTAATAAACCAACTCACATAGTGTGAAGTAAATGAACCACAGTAGAACAAGATGGAAATCATGTGTAGAAACCTATTGACACAAAAACATGCAAACACCCGAGCTGCGTTGTCTCAGACATCCTGATGCAGTATCCAGGCCACACTCAGGCTTTTCCACATCCAGCCCTTCTACCTGAGGGTACTGGTTTGCTCCACATAGCTACGGGGGGTGGGGCACTCTGCTCCAGTTATGACATTAACTCGAATAACCCGCTAGTAACAGGTGCCTTGCTGAATTTAATGTTTTTTTCTGTGAATGAAACCTGATTTTTCTTTAAAGATAAGATTCACATTGAAATTATAGTAGTTGACTAAATATAACTTGGGGATACACTTTATATATCATTTAATTTATTTATTGAGGTAAAGTCACAAAACAAATTAATGAACATTTGACACAAAAACATGCAAATACCGGAGCAGCGTTGTCTCAGACATTCTGCTGCAGTTCCAAGGTCACCCTCGGCTCTTCCACATCCAGCCCTTCTATCTGTGGGGACCCGTTTGTCCCACTATTAGCCACTTTACCATGTACAATTTAGTGTCACTTAGTATATTCACAATATTGTATGATCTTTATCTCTGTCAAGGTAAAAAATAATTGTATTACTGAAAAGAAAAATCCCACATGCATTCTAACATTCCCCCATTTGCCAACCAACCGTCTCCTTTCTATCTTTGCAAATTGAACTATTTTAGATATTTCATATAAATGAAATCTTATAGTATGTGACCATCTATGTTGACTTCTTTCACTTAATGTTTTCGAGGCTCATCCATGTAGTAGTATGTATAAGTATTTATTTCTTTTTATGCTGAATAATATTTCAACATATGAACATAAATATTGTTTATCTGCCCCATTTACAACTCCCTATCATCTTTTATATTACCATTGTTACTAGTAACATCTTTACACGTTGTATGCTTATTAGTGTAGCTTTATAATTATTGTTTAAACATTTATATTTAAAATCACATTTTTTAAAAAAGTCACTGAACCCAAATGCAGTAATATGGACTTTTTCTAATTTTCCTATGTTGTTACCTTTACTATTAGTCTTTGTTTCTGTGGCTTCAAATTACAGTCTAGAGACCTTTAATTTCCTCCTCAAGGATTCCTTTCACCATTTTTGTTGAGCAGATACACTCGGGATGTATTTCCTCAGTTTTTCTGTAATTGGAAAGGTCTTAATTTCTCCTTCATTAAAAAAATTGTGGTAAAATACCCATAACATAAAATTGCTATCGTAAGCATTTTAAGAGGACAGGTCAGTGGCATTAAGCATATACACATTACTCTGCTACAGTCATCATCATCCACCCACAGAACTTTTTCCATTTTGCAAAATTAACCATTAAACCATTAAATAATAATTCCCCATTCCTCCCAAGCTTCTGGCAGCCACCTCTCCACCTTCTTTCTCTATGAATTTGACTACTTTTGCTGTCTCATATAGATGAAATCATACTGTATTTGTCCTTTTGTGACTGACCTATTTAACTTAGCATATTGTTCTCAAGGTTCATCAGAATATCCATCATTTTCACGATGGATAATATTCCACATTTTATTTGTCCATCCATCCTCAGTGGACACTTGAGCTGCTTCTCTCTTCTGGCTATAGTAAATCATTCTGGTAAGATTATGAGGGTACAAAAGTCTCTCCAGATTTCAATTTTCAGGGGCAGTATATACTGAGAAGCGAAATTGCAGGATGATAAGGTAATATTTTGAGGATTCACCATAATGTTTTCCATGTGGCTACACCATTTTACATTCCAACCAACCATGCACTAGAGTTCCAATTTTTCCACATTCTCACTGGCACTTGGTGTTTGTGTTTCTTTGGTAGTGTTCATCCCAATGGGTGTGAGGTAATTTACATTGAGTTTTAGATGTTCTTTATATTTAATAGATATTAAGTCATTTAATAGATATTAAGTCTTTATGAGATATATGATTTGCAGATATTTTATCTCATTCAGTGAGTAAGGTAAGGGTTCAACTTTATTTTTGTTTGTGTGGATGTGGATGTCCAGTTTTTCAAACACTATTTGTTGAGAAAACTGTCCATTCCTCCATTGAAGGGCCTTGGCATCCATGTTGAAAATCATCTATCAATACGTGTAAGGGTTTATTTCTGGATTCTCTATTCTATTAACCTACATGTCTGTCTTTAAGTTATTTCCTCAATGTTTTGATTACCGTAGCTCAGTAGTACCTTTTGAAACCAAGAAACGTGAGACCTCAAACTCTGTTCTTTTAAAAGGGAAAGTATCCAGGTTCATTCTTCTGCATATGTTTAGCCAATTTTCCCCACATTATTTATTGAACAGACTATTTTCCCTGATTCTTTATTTTTGTTAACTTTGTGAAATATCAGCTGGGTCAGCAATTTTGCTTCTAAGTTCTTTATTCTGTTTCATTAATCTATATATCTATTTTTGTACCAGTATCATGCTGTTTTGGTTGCTGTGGCCGTGTGGTAAAATTTAAAATCCAGCAGTGTTATGCTTCCAACTTTTTGCTTAGGATTACATTGGCTATTCAGGTTCTTTTGGGGATTCAATATGAACTTAAATATTCTTTTTGCTAGATGTGTGAAAAATAATGCTGGTATTTTGATAAAAATTGCATTGAATGTACATATTGCTTTAGAAAGTATGGGAGTTTTAACAATATTGATTCTTCCAATCCATGAGCATGGAATGTTTTGTCATTTGCTTGTGTCAGCTTGACTTATTTCAGGAGTGTTTTGTAGTTCTTATTGTAGAGCTCTTTCAGCTTCTTGGTTAGTTGTATTCCAAGGCATTTTATTATTTTTTGGCTAGTATAAATGGGATTGTGTTCTTAATTTTGTTTTCAGCTTTAATGTTGGTGTGTAGAAAGGCTACTGATTTTTTTTGTCAGTATTTTACTGTGTTGCCCAGGCTGGATGCAGTGACACTCACAGCCACCATAGCCTCGACCTACTGGGCTCACATGATCCTTCCACCTTAGCCTTCCAAGTAGCTGGGACTACATACATGTACAGCCATGTCCAGCTTATTTTTTGTAGAGATGAGATCTCGCCAAGTTGCCGAGGCTGGTCTTGAGCCCTTGGGAACATACAATCCCCTCACTTCTACCTCCCAGAGTGCAGGAATTATAGTCATCAGTCACCCTGCCCAGCTTTGCTCCTGGTTTTTGAATGTTGATTTTGTATCCTGTGACTTTGCTAAAGTTGGTTATCAGGTCTAAGGGTCACTCGGTGGAGTCTTTAGGCTTTTCTAGATAAAGACTCATAACATCTGCAAAAAGAGATAATTTAGCTTTTCCTATTTTGATCCCTTGATATTTCTTTCTGATGCTTGATTGCTCTGGATAGGACTTCTAGAGCTATATTAAAAATAAGTGGTGAGAGTGTACATCCTTGTCTTGCTCAAGTTCTGCCCAGTCAGTGTGATGTTCGCTGTGGATGTGTCACAGATGGCTCTTATTGTTTTGAGATATTTTCCTTTGATGCCTTGATAGCTGAGGATTTTTATCATAAAGGGATGTTGGATGTTACCATATGCTTTTTCTGCATCTGTTGAGATAATCATGTCATTCTTAATTTTATTTTTTGGTTTTTTAAATGTGGGTTACAATTCAGAATTAGTTATACAAGTGGTTAATGTACAGGTAAAGTTTGGACCTCCTTTTGCTTCCCTCCAATTGGTTTGAGATCAGGTACCTTTATTGATGTTGTGTCCTCTACTCCACCACCCCAGCAGTATCCCACTACTGCCAATCCCTTTCTTTTTAGTATTATGGTAAATGTTCTGGGTCCGTTTATGATTGAAAACATGTGGTACGCTGTTCTTTCTGTGATAGATCACTGAGTATGATAGACTCTAAATCCATTCAAGTTGTTGTGAAGTCCATATGTTTGACCTTCTTTATGGCTGTGTAATATTCCATTGTGTTTATGTACCACATTTTAAAAATCTAGTTCAGTCTTGATGTGCAGCATGGTGGGTTTCATGTTTTTGCTATTGCAACTAGTGCTGCAATAAACATGTGTGTACAGGTAACTTTTTTGTAGAATGATTGGAATTCCTCCAGGTGTATTCCCAGTAGGGGGATTGCTAAGTCACAGGGAAGGTCAATGTCTAGTTATTTTAGAAATCTCCACAGTATTTTACAAAGAAGTTGCACTAGTTTGCATTCCCACCAGCAGTGTAGAAGAGTTCCTTTCTCTCTGCATCCTCACCAGCATCTATTTTTGTTTGTTTTATTAATAATGGCCATTCTTACTAGGATTAGGTAGTATCTCGATATGGTTTTGATTTGCATTTCTCTGATAATTAGTGAGGCTTAGCACTTTTTCATGTGTCTCTTGGCTACCCATATATCTTCTTCTGAGAAGTGTCTGTTCATATCTTTTATAATGGGAATTTTATTGGTGTTGATTTTTAGTTTTATTCCACTGTGGTCTCAGAAGGTGCATGGCAGTATTTCAGTCTTGTGAAAAGTGTTTATCCTTGATTTGTGGTCAAGTATGTTATTGATCTTGGAGTACATTCCATGTGGTGATGAGTAGAATGTATATTCTGTGATTGTTGTGTGGGATATTCTATAAGAATCTATTAAGTCCATTTGGCCAAGTGTCAAGTAGAGGTTCCAAATCTCAGTTGATTTTTTGGCCTTGATGGTCTGTCTATGGTTGTTAGTGGGGTATTTAAGTACCCAGCTATAACAGTGTTAGAGTTAATATCTTTTTTCGTTTACATGGTAGTTACTTTATAAATGCTGGTACTCCTGTGTTGGATGCATGTATGCTTAAGATGGATATTTCTTGTTGATGGATTGAACATTTATCATTATGAAGTGTCCTTCCATATCTTTTAAATTTTTTGATATCTTAAAGTTTGTTTTGTCTGATATTTAGATAATGACTCCTGCCTTCTTTTGTAAACCATTTGGCTGGAAATTCATTTTCCATTCTTTAACGTTGAGTCTGTGTGCATCCCTTGTGGTGAGGTGAGTTTCTTGGATGCAGCAAATTATTGGTTCATGTTTTTTATCCAGTTTGCCATTCTGTCTTTTCAGTGGTACATTTAGTCCATTCACATTCAGGCTGATTATTGAAATGTTATTTTTATTGCTGTCATGAGGTTTTTATAATGTTTTTCCTTATTTGTTGTTTTCCTTTAGCTTTGGGGTTGAAGTATGTGTGTGTTTTCAAGTTTGCTGACACAATGTATTCTCCATTGATTATGTGTTCTGCTGTTATCTTGGGAACTACGTTGTCATTCTTTTATTAATTTTTTTGTGGGGGTTTTTTTTGAATTTTATTTTCTTTTTCTTTTTTTTTTTGAGTTGGAGTCTCACTCTGTCACCCAGACTGGAGTGCAGTGGCCGCTCCCGGCCACTGCAGCCTCGAGCTGCTGGGCTCCGGTGATCCTTCCACCTCAGCCTTCCAAGTAGCTGGAACTACAGGCACGTGCTACTACACCGGGCTAATTTTTTTGATTTATTGTAGAGATGAGGCCTCACCAAGTTGCCCAGGCGGGTTTCGAACCTGCAGGCTCAGGCAATCCACTCATCTCAGCCTCCCAAAGTGCGGGATTACAGACTGAGCCACCAAGCCCAACTCTTCGGTGTTTAATACCTTTTTAAGCATCTCCTGTAGAGCTGGTCTGGAAGTTGCATAATCTCTTAGGGATTGGATGCCTGGGAAGGATTTTAAGACTCCATTGCTGATGAACTCTGAGCTCCATTGCTAACGAACTCTGGGTTGGAAATTCTTGGTTGAACTTATTTATCTTTGAGTAGTTTGAATATTGTACTCCAGTCCCTTCTAGCTTGTAGTGTTTCTGCTGATAGGTCTGCTGCTATTCTGGTTGGTTTTCCTGGGTAGATAGTCTGACCATTCTCTCTTGCTGCCTTTAGGATTTTTTCTTTTGTACCTACTTTGTGTAGGCAAATCACTATGTGTCTAGGGGTTGATCTTCTCATTGATATCCTTTGTGGGTTCTCTGTATCTCTTGTGTTGGATTGGTCACATCTCTGCTGAGATGGGGAAAGTTTTCTTGGATAACCTCCTGAAATACTTGCTCTCAGGTGTCCTTGATTTTCCTTTCCTCTTTTGGGATATTAATCAGGTATAGGTTTGGCCTCTTGATATAATCCCACATCTCTTGAAGACTTTATTCTTTCTTTCTGAGTTTTCTTTCTATACTTTTTTCAGATTGGATTAATTCCATCTTCAAGTTCTGATATTCTTTCTTCTGTCTAATTCTGCTTTCCCTGCTTGCCATCTTGTTATTTATTTCCTGGATGAAAAATTTTAAGACCAAAATGTCTGTTACAAGTTATTTTAGTGTTGCATCTTGCCTTTCTTGAGTCTTATTCACTCCTTCCATCAATTTCCTAATCCCTGTTGTATTCTGGGGTTAGTTGTTAGTGACTTTTATTGTTTGAGCTCTGAAGTCTGATTTTTCAGGCATTTTTCCCTTGTTACACTGGGAATTACCTGTGTTCTTCCATTAATTTTTCCTCATTTGTGACAGATCTCTTTCATTTCTCTTTAGTTCTATTATTCCATGGCAGTGGGAGAGGCTTTCACTTCTGATGTTTGCTCAGCCATCTCTTCTTTCCTGATCAGGGCTCTGAACTAGTTATATTTCAAAACAGGTCTGTGAGTGGGAAGTATTGCCAGCTCTTGTAGTTTTGAGAGTCCAGTAAGGCCAAGGATGATGAGCTAGGATTCAGAAGCTACTTGCAAATTACAGTGTTCACTGATTGTAGAATGGGTTCCCTGAGGCCCACTCCCCACCACCACTCTATGTGATGATGCAATGTGTACATGTTTTACCAAGTCCAAGATACAATAACAGCAATGAGGAGAACAGGGATAAGTAGAGGGAAAGTAGACAGGCAAAAATTTTAAAATAGTACAAAACAAAAAACAACAAAAAACCAGGTAAACCAAAAATGCATACACAAACCCCCAACACAAAATGAAGGAAGAAAAAGGAACAAAAAAAAAGGAATTCAATACTAGCCCTCATATATTCACATACACATTAAGCTAAAAAAAGAGAAGAACAAGTTTGCAAAAACAAACCAACAAAAACTGAAACATGAACACTCAGTCATTCACGTACAAACATAAAGAGAAAACAAAAAACAAAGAAAGAAAAAAAAGAAAGCATGATAGGGCTACAAATCAAACTCTCACATACACATTCATGTACAAAGGAAAGGTATGCAAAAGTTTGAAAAACAAACAAAGAAAAGTAAAACACACCCTTTTGTGTCAGTTTCTGTAATTGTGACGCTCAGCTGCTCACAGATAGGCCATCTGCTGTCTCCTGCTGTGCTGGGCTTCATTCACAATCTACCCAGTGTCCAGCCCAGGGAAGGAGAAGGGGGCAGTGGGGGTGGTTGGGGCTTCAGTCCTTCCCTCCACTCTCATATGTTCAGGGGAATCCCCCTCCGGTGGGGAGATGTCTCCACCTCAGGTACTGCTGGGGGGCACCCCAGCTAGGTTTCTCCTGGAGTAGAGTCCTCCTATTGTGACTGACATTCAGATACCACCTCTCAATCATCCTCAGTCATTCCCCAGCTGTGTGGGTCTGATATTCAGAGGATTGCGGGGGAAGAGGGGGTTGGGTCAGCCCTAGACTCACCATGGATCTCTTTGGAGGTCTTCTTTATTCTTTTCTGGCCACACCCTTTGTGCTGTTGCTGAGTCAGGGTAGGGTGGGGCACCTGAGTGTCAGCACTCATCCTGTCCCACCAGAATTTGTGCTTTCAGGATATTCCGTCTGGGTCACAATCAACCCCTGAGTAGTTAATCCACCAGTCACAGAGATCAGCTCTGTTGTGTGTTGAGCAAGCTGGAGCACTTTCCTGCCCAGATTTCAAGATGGTGGTAGGTGCCACTTTTGTCTTCTCTGGTGGGACTTTGCCTCTGGGCTCCCTCACAGTGCTCCCTCTGCAGTTCTTGCAGCCAGTGTGTGGCCAAGCACTGCAGCTTCTTCCCAGGAAGTGCTTTGTTGATTTGAAAAAAATGGTGCTCAGCTTCTGCGCCCCGGGAAGTGCTAGGGATGAAGCAGAGCAACTGTGGCACCAGCTGTTTCACCAGGAGACCCCTGGCCACTTGCTCCGGAGTGCCCACTCAGTCAGCCATTCACATGCCCACTTACTTACCAACATGCATGCAAAATTTACCATACACTCACTCACTCATACTAGGACTGGTATAGTCTGACTAACTCCACTGCCATCTTTCTCTTCCAGTGTAGTTCTTATTTTTAATTCTTTTTTATCTGGTGGATTACATTTTATTGATTTGGATATGTTGAATCAACCTTGCATCCCAGGAATAAAGCCCACCTGACCAAGGTGAATGATTTTTTAAATGTGCTCTTGGATGCACGTTATTAGTATTTTGTTTTTATGTTAATAAGGATATTCATCAGGATGATATTGGATTCATAGAATAAATTGTGGAGTAGTCCTTCCTTCTTGCTTGTTTGAAATAATTTATAGGATTGGTGCCTCTCCTTCCTTGTACATCTGGTAGAATTCAGCTGTGAATCTTTTCTTGGTAGGATTTTTCTTGGTAGGTAGGTTGTTTATTACTGATTCAACTTCAGATGAGACCAGGTGCATTAAGGGTGATATGGCTATAGATTTTTTTTTTTTTTTGAGTGGGGATCTTACTCTGTGTCTCAGGCTGGAGGACAATGGCATGATCAGGTCTATCCACAACCTTGACCTCCTGGGCTCAGGTGATCCTTCCACCTCCCTCCTGAGTAGCTGGGACTATAGGCACATGCCACCACACCTGGCTGATTTTTTGATTTTTGATAGAGATGAGCTTTTTCTTTGTTGCCGAGGCTTGTCTGAACTCCTGGGCTCAACAATTCTCCTACTTTTGCCTCCCAAAGTGCTATGATTACAGGCATAGCCACCGCGCCCGGTCTCCTGTTAATCGACTCAGCATAAATTTAGCAACCCTGAATCAGAGAACAGTCCTAAGTTAGGTAGATAGCTTGTTAGATGGCTGCTAGGGTGAGTGAAAGTTATTTGTTTTCCTTTGTTTAAATCGTAAATCCAAACGAAGTGGACTTTGATGAGGCTTATATCCCTGTGTGTGGGAAGAGGGATTGCAACTTAAGAGCTGCTCATGAAAACTCCCAAAATGGGTCAGTTCATTCAATTCCCTCCCTCCCTCTCTTCTTTGTTCATTTATTCATTGAACGAATGATCCCAAGTCAGGCGCTAGAGATTGAAAAAAAACAAAAAGATTAAAAAACAAGCAAGAGCCGGGCTCGGTGGCTCAGCCTGTAATCCCGCGCCTTTGGGAGGCTGAGGTGAGTGGATTGCCTGAGCCCGTGGGTTCGAGACCCGCCTGGGCAAGCGAGACCTCATCTCTACAATAAATCAAAAAATTAGCCGGGC
>CAUYQG010089208.1:0-24101 GCA_963574415.1 Tarsius wallacei
GGGTTCGAGACCCGCCTGGGCAAGCGAGACCTCATCTCTACAATAAATCAAAAAATTAGCCGGGTGTGGTAGCGCGCACCTGTAGTTCCAGCTACTTGGAAGGCTGAGGCGGAAGGATCGCCGGAGCCCAGCAGGTCGAGGCTGCAGTGGCTAGGAGCGGCCACCGCACTCCAGTCTGGGTGACAGAGTGAGACTCCAACTCAAAAAAAAAAAAAAAAAGAAAGAAAATGGGCATGAGGTACAAAAACAGCTAAATTGGTTACAGTTTGGAATTGCCTTATTTTAACATGGTTTGAACAATTGGCTGCCTTTGATTGGCTGAAACATGGTGAATGGTACAAGAGCAGGTTACAGTCTGTTTACGTATCCAGTTAGACTACAGTTCACTACATATGGAGAAATATTTATACCAAACTTAATATATATAAGAAGGAAACTTTAAGCTAAGCTTAATTATATATACCATAAAAGATTTTGTTGCCTTTTTGTACTTCTGCCGTTTTTTGTTTCAGCTCTTTCACATCGGCAAAACAGTTCCCATTGAAGATGTTTTTCATCTGAGCAAACAAAAAAAAGTTGCTTGGTGAGATCAGCTAAATAGGGAGTGTGGAGTATGGGGATCATGATGTTTTTTGTCAAAAACTGTTGAACACGCAGCACAGTGTGGGCAGGTGCACTCGTAAATCACCCATATAAAATGGGCAAACACATTGAAAGATTCATCTCTAAAAAAGACTTCACTAAAGCTGAATGCGGCCTCTCACAACAAAGCAAGCTGGTACACTGACGCTGATGGGTTCCTAGAACATGTGCCCAACAGGGAAAGCTTGTACTACAGGGGGTTCACCCTCCAAAAAATAATTCCAGGCTTTTGGGGATCCCCTCCATATATAGTTAAAATTTGCTAAATTGTACATTTCAAACTTGTGCAGCTTATTGTATGGCAATACATTTCAATTAAACTGCTAAGAAAAAGAGAAGAAAAGAAGGAGGAGGCGGTAAGAAAGTACATCTGGTGTGAGAAGAAGAATCAAGACAGAGCCCTAAATGGATGCCTACCTGATTTCTGACTCTTAATCTAGCATGGTACAGTGACCTACTGATCACCTGACCAGATGCCTTTATGTTGCCAGCTTCTAAAACATATCCTCATCACTTGCTTTAAACTTCAGAGACTTACATGAATGTCCAGATACCAACCATCCTGCATGTATCTCAGCCCAACTTGCTAGAGTCCTTTTCTCAATTCTTAGTATGAAAGTATAAATTAAATAAACATGGAAGCTCATATGAAAATATGCTCAACATCAATTGTCTTTAAGGAAATGTAAATTTAAACAATGAAATACCACCATATACTTATTAGAAGAGTTAAAATGGAATAAAAACTGACAATACCAAACATTTGCAAGGATGCGCAGAAGTAGAAATTCTCATTTATTGCTAGTGGGAATGCAAAATTGTATAGCCACTTTATAAGACAGTTTTTTCAGTTTCTTATATATAAAGTTAAACATAGTCTTACCAAGCAATTCTGCAATTGCACTTTTTGGTATTTACTCAACTGATATGAAAACTTAGGTCTACATGAAAATAGCACATGAATATTTATTCATAATTTCCCCTAAATTGGAAGCAACCGAGACACCCTTTAATAAGTAGATAGATAAACAAACCATGGTACATACATACAAAAGAATAAAAAATAATAAGCTATCAAGCTACACAAATACTTGGACAAAACTTAAATGCGTATAACTAAATAAAAGAAGCCAGTCTGAAGGACTAGATGCTGTATGATTCCTTTTATATGGCATTCTACAAAAGTCAAAACCATAGAGATAGTAAACAGATTAGTTTTTATCAGGAGTTTGGGAGAGATAGGGTTGAATTGATGATGCATAGGATATCTTTGAATTCATGACACTATGCATTTACCAAAGTTCATAGAATTTTAAGACACAAAGAGTGAATCTTAATGTATGCAAGTAAAAAAATAATAAGGTAGGATGTTGAGTGCTCCAAAAGTGGAATGCAGGATGTGTCCCAGAAATCTAACTGTATAAACAAGTGTATAAAACCACCTCACTGAAAGAAATGAAAGAAAAAATTGCTGACCTAAGTAACTTTGGAAATGAGTGGAGTATGTAAGACTAAATACAAAAGAAACTGCACAGAGGCATTGTGTTCTAGTTGATAAAATTATTTCCCATGGAAATACAGGTTAGCAATTCTGAAACCACTATACATAGGTGCTGGAATTGAATGATTAAGTAGATGAATGGAGGATGGTGGCAGCCAGATTTCTCATGGTTGGAGTGGGTGATTACAATAAGCAAGGAGAGAAGGCTTGAATGGTGTATGTGTAATAGACTAGAGTGGGAAACATTGTACAAACTCATGTTTCGCTTAATATACATACAAGTGGTTACATATATAAATATTTATAGACATGTGTTTATAAACAGTTGAGTATACATACATATATTTCTCTGCTCTGTCAACTGAAGTGGCCTGAAAGCAACAAAACCCCAGTAGCAGAGCACAACTACCATCCAAACCTTGGTTTCTAATACCATGCTCCAATAAAATGACCTCGGCTCCTTGAAGAAATGGCTGCTTCAAGGACTGGGTCAGGAAATATATAAGATGAACTTGTAGCAATTTATAGTGCCAGAAAGTAGAGAAGTACAAAAAAAAAAAAAACCACACAAAAAAACCACAATGATGGGGGCATATTAAAAGTGCGCATGAGCCAACTTAAAGAACAACAAAATAAGTAAAGAAGTAATCAACTACAACCTGAAGTATAAAGTAAATATCATGAGTCCACACCAATATAAATAAATAATTAATAAGTGGTGAGAATAGGCAAATTGCCCATGCAGAGTTATTCCAAATAATTTACATATACACTTCCCTCTCAAGGAAGTAGAATGTAACTTTCAGTCATTAAGTGTGGGAGTTTTTTCTTTAAGTAGTAATTTCTTCCAAAGAATATGGTATGGAATAAAGGAAGGAAAGAGTAACTTTACTGTAGAGAAACCTGACAAACACCAAATCAGCTGGGTGTTCAGAGTTAATATCAACAGTAGTAAGTCATGCGGATAGTACATTCCCTTAGTAAGATGTGATGAGACTGGCACTTTATCTCTGTGATCTTCCTCCCCAAATGCCAATCTAATCATGAGGAAAAACCTCAGAAAATTTTCAATTAAGGAGCATTCTACAAAATACCTGATTAGCACTACTAAAAACTACTAAGGTCATCAAAAGCAAGAAAAACCTGAGAAACTGTCATAGCCAAGAAGAACTTAAGAGACATAATGGGATTGGCAGCAGTGGGAAACTGCCAGGGGAGGGGGGAGGGCCACACCTCACCAACAAGAGTACCTGCATAATGAACATTTGTATGCCTAACCCTGAATTGTACCCACATCTTCAAAACAAATTTTTTTTCAAAAAAGAGACATAACAACTAAGTGTAAATGTGATATCCTGGATGGTATCATGTAACAGAAAAAGGACATTATATAAAACTAAGGAAATATGAATAAATCATGGACTTCAATTAACAATAATCTATTAACTTTGGTTCATTAATTCTAACAAATGTACTATGCTAAATAAAGTGATAATAATAGAGGGAACTAGGTGTAAGGTATATGGGAGCTCTTTGTATTATCTTTACAATTTTTCTGTAAATCTAAAACTATTCTAAAGTTTAAAAATTTACTTTAAAAAACCATGTGACTTTGGAGTCAGATAAAATTGGGTCTAATCTCACATTTATAAGACTTTAGACAAAATGCTTCGCATCTCTGGACCTCAACTTCCACAATGATCCTAAAATTCAGCCGTATCTGCTCTCCATCTGATGATGTGTCTCTAATGGCTGACCCCAACACATTTGCTTTCTCATCTTCCCGCTCTGTACCTGATAACAACTGCAGAGTACCTGGTGAGGAATTTGAAGACTGTGTCTCCATCTAGTTCACGACCTCTTCCCAACACCCAAAAGCCAGAACGCAGACAGGACGGTTGTTTTTTCCATGTGTGAAAGTCTCACAACAGTGAGACAGATGCTATCAGAAACTTGTGAACTGGATTCTTCTGGACTGGGTACTACACCTTTGAATAATAAATTTCTTACAAAGTTGATGGGGCAGTGTTCCCCAAACTCCTCCAGAACACAACCAGGTGGTCTCCCCAACCCAACACCCTCCAGAACCCACTCTCACTTCTGAACTTCCATGCAAGCCCCATCTTGCCCTTTCATTGTTTACCTAAAAGTCTATCTATAAAAGTTTCATGTATCATGAGCTTATTTCCAGCATCTCAGATTACTAAAGACATATGGCATGGTTAAGCCCACAGTCAGCCAAGTTTTCCTTCCTGCTTCATCCTTTTGCTTTTTTTCTCCCCTTCCCTTTTTGACTCTCCCATGTTTTGCCACAATTAACATCCAAACCAAACGCAAAATGAAATTTTAGATCCAAAGAATTGCAACAAGAAGGAGAGGTAATGAAATAAAGCGTATGGGAGAAGTTTGTAAAATTTATTTCACTGTATGAATTTAACAAACACTAATATAACACTTACTATATGCGTTATACATGTTTATTTAATTAAGAACTTTAAAATATTAAGACCTTACAAGCATTAATTTATTTCATCCTCATTTCAGCCCTATGATACTATCATTATTTTGTTTGTTTTATTTCTTTTTTAAAATTTTTTTTAATTGTGGGGTACAAATCAGGGTTAGGTATACAGATACTATCATTATTTGCATTTTACATGTGAGGAAACCAAAGCACAAAATGTTCAATAACTTACCCTGGATCAAAGCTAATTTGTGGCCAAGCAGTGCTGGTATTCAAACCCAGGCAATCTGTCTCCCTGGTCCAAAGGCTGGGAGGCAACAGTAACAAACACTTCAAATTATTAATTTGATTTCGTTCTTGTAACAGTCCTTTAGAGTCCATTTTGACAACTCCCTTCTTCTGTTTAACAGGAGTCAGATGTTTAGCCTACTGAAGGAATGGAATAGACAGGAAGACAGAGCAGGAGGAATGTTCAATGTATCAAGTAAAGAAAATAGTTGCCAGACAATGTCCTCCCACACAACCCCACCCTAGTGTTTCCCACCACCTCCCCGCTTTAAGTCACACAACTGTGCAGCAGGCAGCCTGTGCCTTTCCTTCCCTTACAAGTAAACCAGACAGGACTGAAGAGCCCTACCATCTGCCATCCCTGCACAAAATCCAGGCCTTGCCTGCAGATTCTTTGAACAATAGCAGCACTTCTCTCAGGCCTTATGCCAGCTCCTCACAAAATTCTATATTTAAATAGTCATGACCCCCTCTCATGCCCACCCAAAATAGGACTTTGGTTTTTAACCTGATAGAAATGACTAGTATTTATCATGCAAAAACCCAACTCAGATGAATCATTAAGGACATTAGAGCAATGTCCTACAGAAGCCACACGGCTGCCTTTCCTGCCAGTTAGCACTGACAAGGTTTACCCAGTGTGCATTTTTAAAGACGTTTTAAGTCAAATTTGTTGTGTTTCATTCTTTTCAGAACTTGGGGAAAATTAAGTAACACAAAAGCTTGCTGCAGGTGTGTTTTCCTCAGTTGTGGGGTTTCACTGCCTCCTGAGCTCTCCTTCCTTGTGTCCTCCCTTCCTGGGCCTTGGCTCCTTGCTCTTTTTCTCCCATCGCTCCATCCTGTTAACAATCCCTGGTCAAGAGCCGACATCACCGAGGGAGCCATAGTGGGTCTAGGTTGGAAATAAATCAATTATCTGATGGAAGGAGCATAAGACCAGTGGTCACAAGAATCTGACAGGTCGCTGTGCGACTAGCAGCCCTGCCCCAGGAAGAAATTTGCTCATCAGGTCGACAGAGTAAATCAGACTCCCTCGACCTCTTTTGCTCTGAGTATCACAAAGTGATTCTCAATGGAGCAATAATGACTCCCTAGAGGGAATTTGGAAATGTAAGCACACATTTGGTTGCAGAGGGAGGTGTCACAACACCTAAGGATTTGGTGGGAGGGGCCAAGGCTGCCAAATGATCTGCAGTGTTTCGGACAGTTTCACATAATGAAGAGTTTTCCCATTAACATTATTAATATTATACTCTTTAAAATGATTCCCATTAAAGCACCGAAAGACCCCTCAAAATTTGAAGAGCTTTATAAATGCTTTATAAATTCAAATATGTTAGCACTAAGTATTTAAACTTTTGTGCAATTTTCTATTTCATTAAAAGGGATTCTATAAATGGAAAGCTGTGTGTATGTGTGGGGGCGGGGAGGAGAGAGAGAGAGAAAGAGAGACAGAGAGAGACAAAGAACACACTTTCACAAACTAAAAATAGCACTAATTATGTATCTGGAGGCCAAAGCACTAATTCTAGTTCTATCAATGACTCTCTACGTGACCCTGAGAAGCCACTTCGTTTCTCTTGGGTTGCAGAGTTTCCTGATCCATGAATGAAATGTTGATTCTTGTTAATTTCTGAGATACCATACAGCTCAACATTTCCATGACTCTGAGACCCATAAAAAACTCATTATTCTTTCTGTACGTTAATAAGCAAATGTGACTAGTGCAGGTAGATTAAATAAAGGAGCCAGAGATTGATAGGGGTTACCTTGTGTTTTTCCTGTAAAGGTTAAGTCCAGCAAAATGACAGCAGTGTTGAAGAAGCATCACAAGGAGGCAATGAAGGCCAGGGCGAGGTTGTCATGCGCTTCTTCTGGTGGTATTTTCAGATAAATCAAAAGAAGAGCTACAAAAATGTGGAGACATATCCTCTCCACTGAGTAAATGGTCTTGAGTCTGAGCAGAGATGTAACTGATTGGGAAAGAAATTTGAATGCAGCCATTAACTTAGTCTATAGACATTTATGAAGCACAAACTGTGATGCAAACCCTGAGCAAGGAATAATAAGAGAGAGAGAAGACACAGGCCCTGTCTTCAAGAGGCTCACAATCCGTCAGGAAAGAGACAGATAAACAATGTTTTAAAACAAGACAAATGGCATAAAACACTAGGTGCCATGGATACATAGAAGAGAGAAGATATAACCCCAAAAGAAAATCGACCTTTACAGGCCCATGATGGATGCAGGGTCACCCACAGGCAGCCAGAGCAGAGGCTGGGCCAGGGTCAAAATTTTCCCTGAATCAACAGTGGCAACACACTGAGTCATGAGATAGCAAAGCAGGTTGGGAAAAGACAAGCAATTTTGTTTGTTTTGGCAGCAGAGGGGGAGGCACACCTCATCAACAAGGGTAACTGCATGATGAACATTTATACTTAACCCTGAATTTTACCCCACATATTTAAAATTAAAAATTAAAAAAAATGAAAAGAAACACAGAGATAAGACTGAATGGATGAGCATGGGCAGCTGAGTGGTGTGGACTTTATCTGTGAGGGAACAAGGATCCCTGAGGAAGTTTCAACTAGGAGAGTAACATAAGCAGATTGGAATTAGTGCAATGAAAAAGACAAGTTATGCTGTATTAAAGCAAAGTTAAGGGAATCAATCTATGGAAAGGAACAAAAAGCTTTCTATGTCTAAAACCATGAACTACTGTGAGAGAAGGAAAGGGTGTGTACGATTTTAAAGAGTTCAAGAATAATGCAGACGTCAAAGTGGAAATGAGCACAAGAGCTTTCTTGTCAACTCGCTCTAGGGTTCCAGTAAAATGAAAGTGGTAGAATTAAAGCCAAACACAAAAAGAATAGGAAGAGATCATCAACAAACAAGAAATATTAACAAATTTCTAAAAGACAGAAAAAAGATGGAAATCTTTGAATGGGTAAAATGTATCTAGGAGTCCCAGAATAAGCAGAAGGCGATCACCAAGAGAAAAAGCCCATCTGTCTCACAAAAGTTAATGGAAATTCCAGACTCTGAGTTAGCAAGGAAAGTGGACAGGGAACTTGTGTCCAAAAGAGGGGATACGAATGAAAACTGTCTATTGGCCACTGTATTCCAATCCACATTACCCAGCCCCTTAAAGGTGCACACAGACACACCGTGCACACACACTTGCACCCATACCCTGACCTACTTTTATGAGCATATGCTGCTTACCTGACATGATATCCCTGGGGGAAAAAAACCTACTGCCGTGACAGGAACAGTGTAAGAGAACTTCTCTCTAAAAAAGATGAGTAAATTGGCCCGTAGAAAGTCAGGCTGTTGGGATGGACCTCATCACCCTAGATAGAACACTTCCTTTTCTGCATTTAAAAAATCCTAATGAGGCCGAGCGTGGTGGCTCACACCTGCAATTCTAACACTTTGGGAGGTGGAGGTGAGAGGATTGCCTGAGCCCAGGGATTCGAGATAAGCCTGGGCACTTGGCAAGACCTCGTCTCTACAATGAATAAAAATAAATTAGTCGGGTGTCATGTGTGCCCGTAGTCCAGCTACTTGGAAGGGTGAGACGGAAGGCTCATGTAGCCCAGCAAGTTGAGACTGCGGTAGCTGTGAGTGTGCCACTGCACTTAGCCTGAACAACAAGAGTGAGACTCTGACCACAGCAACAGAAAAAGAAGTCCTAGTGAAAGGCCAGCTTTTAATATACTCCCCTGTAAGACTGTCCCAGCTAAAGGTGGCCATTTGGTCCATTTCTAGCCAGTGAGATATAAGAGAAAGTCCATGGTCCATTGTGATGGCTCATGCCTATAATCCCAGCACTTTGAGAGACCAAAGCAGGAGGATTCCTTGAACCCAGGAGTTAGAGACTAGCCTAGGCAACAAAGTGAGACCTCGTTTCTACAAAAAAATTTTGAAAAATTAGCCAGGCATGATGACGCACACCTGTAGTCCCAGCTACTCGGGAAGCTGAGAGGGATCACCTGAGCCCAGGAGGTCAAGGCAGCAGTGAGCTGTGATCATGCCTCTGCACTCCAGCCTGGGTGACAGAGTGAAACCCCAACTTAAAAAAAAAAAAGAAGTCTAGTGGGTCCTCCAGGGAAAGTAATTGGTCTCCTACTAAAAGTCTCAGATATAACACAAGACCTTTTTGTCCTTCTTCCTGCCTGGAGCATATACATGATAGTGGTGCAGCAATGTCCATTTTGTGGCCATGAGGTAACAAGCAAAATAACAAAAAGATTGAATTAAGTGTAGGAAAACTAGAAAGAGACTTGATCATTTATTAAATTGTTTAGCTGCTAAATGAGATCTAGAATGCCCTGTGTTCAGTCTTTTTTTGAAGTGAGAAAATAATTATCTACATTGTTAAAGCCATTTTTGTTGGGTGTTTCTATTACTTGTAGACCAAGACATTGTATCTGGTAGCGATAAGTATCAGACCTAAAAGAAAAAAAATGACAAAAAAAGGATGTTATCAGAGAAGTAACACTGTGTAAAACCAGAAGTGTTCCTTCACTATTTTTTAATCATATACTTGTATTACTTTGATAAAAAGAAGCAGACCAATTTGGTGAAAATGTTGATGTGTATCAGAGACTTTCTATTTATGTTAAATACATGAAATTTTTTAAAAGATTGCATCTTCATATTGTTTCATTTTTCTTTTAATTTGGGAAAGTTTTGTGTTAAAACTGAAGCCAGAAATTTTGTCCAAAGGATTTGATGAAGGATCTCATGTGCCAGTGACTCCCAGCTGAAAGATATTACAACTGTAAGGTCACTATCACTCATTCCTTATCTGGCAGCAGTGAAAGTAGAAAATTTAACAGTCATAAAGCTGACTTTGCAATTTGTTTCACTGATGGCAGCTTTGTTACTTTAAGATATTATTTTTGCATAGAAATAGGAGACCCAGACATGTAACTATGAAGAGAGTGGTTTTCAACCCCAATCTGTATGAGAATCCCCTGTATGAAGGAGCTTGATAAAAATGCCGTATTCTGAGGCTCAACTTCAGAGGGTCTATTTCAGTAAGAATATACATTTTTAGGAAGGCCCCAAAGTATTCAGATCCAGGTGCCCCTGCACCACACTAACCACTGCATGGTCTGAGAAACACGATGCTCTAGGGTAAATGGGGAAGGCAGTTGCCATCACATAGCATGGACTGACTGTTCTCCCACCACACAGGAATCCTTGTATTCACTCCTGTAACAAATGTCTGTTGAACACACACAGCATACTCATCACTAAATACACAACGATGATTAAGAGACTAGTCTTGTCCTTGAAGACTTAACACTTTAGCTGGAAAGAAAGACATGTCAACAGAATTTCCCACGGGATTTGTGAGAATGAATTTTTCAAGCACTTTGGAGACCTAGGGAAAATTCTGCTGTTCAGAGCAGATCTCCTCAGTGATGACACATTAGACATATTTCTTCTAACACCAGAGAGAATGAAATCAAGCCAAAAGCCCTGGACCCAATTTCTGCTGGTAGAAAGGACCCTGCATCTTGCATCTTGAACTGCATCCTTCATTCCTCTCTCTCTCTCTCTCTCTCTCTCTATCTCTCTCTTTCTCACACACACACACACACACACACACACACACACACACACACACACAATTTTTTCTAGGGTTATGACCTGTAGGATTGGCTTTCTTCCCATAATATATATGTGCAGTTATTTTACTTAGGACATGAATACTGTCAACACATAGACAAAATGCAAGCAGACAACTTTTAATAAATCCCAGTGAATCTTGACATTTTAAACATCACAGGCCACCAGACTAGTCCTTTGCTAAAAGCTATGAAGACAACCTGTGACATTGAATGAGTGCTTTTAGTTCTAGTGGGTTTTGTATCACATATATGGAATAGGTCAGCTGGAAATTCTTAAAACTCACCCTGTCATCCAGATGTTCCAGCATCGTGCTGTCAGACAAACAGATCTGGCATCATATAGCAGTGGCCTTGGTTTTTTCATAAGCAGAAATTGAGTTTATATTTGATCCCCAACAGAAGCTAATATGTTTACATTCCTGGTTACACTTAAAATTAGTTTTTCTTCTAATTCTGCAAACCCATGTTTTATGTTTAAGAACTTATTCGAGTTGGATGATTTTAGAGTCGATCATACTCAGTAAATTAGCACAGAAACAAAGAACAGAGTACCATATGTTCCCACTCATAAGTGGACCTTGAACAATTATAATACTATAAGAAAGTGATTGGCAGTAGTGGGAAACTGTCAGGGGAGAAGGGGGTGGGATTGGCAGTTGAGGGAAACTGCTAGGGGAGGGAGGGGCATCGACAAGGGTACCTGCATAATCAATGTTTGTATACCTAACCCTGAATTGTACCCTACATCTTTATAATTGAATAAATAAATACATAAAAAGAACTTATTCATCCCCTGACCATCATGAGTCATATCCATGAGAAGTGATAAACAAAGTTCAAACGATGAAGCATTATAGCTTTAATTAAAACTACCTAAGTGCATGTCAAGGCCATTCATGTGGAACCAAAAGTTTTTAAAATAAACTTCCCCAATTTAGGAAAGGTCCCTTCTGCAGTACAGGGGCACTACTAGTACTTTATAACGTATAAATTTTTTCAGGAAATAAACATTTTATTGAGTGCCAACTATATGCCAGACAATTTATTTTGTTAGTCCCATTATTTCACCTGTACTTAAAGAGATTTAAAATGTCAACAACTGCATATTATTATAGACAATTCCGAAAAATTATGAGAACTGAAAAATGCAAATCAAATGTAGGATAATCTTTTTATATTATGCTCTATTACAATAGTTTGTAAAGCCATAACCTCCAGTTCCAACCCCCATTCTGCCAAGCATAGCCTTATGAAATAATGCCTCATAGACAATATCCATCCCATTACTCTCCCTCAACAGTAGTATTATAAAAGGATTTTGTTTTTTCAAATGCCAGCCCAATTCTACTTGAGTATACTTTTATTATCTTTTATAAAAGGTTCTGGCAATTACATGTACAACACCATTTTTTAAATAAGTTACATAGTGGGAGTGAGACTCTAAGTAGGAAAATATTACCATTTGAGAGGTAATTTTTAGAAAAAGAAACATTTGATGAATCACCACATTAAATTAACTGTAGTATCTAGTTAATCAAAAGTCATGCAAAAAGCAAATCTTAAAAGTGGTAGTTGCATTTGGGCTAGTGGGAAATAATGACTTTTTCTCGAAATGATACTGAAGGAATAATGGTAAAAGTAATTTCCGAATTACTATTCCTTCTCCCTCTGTTTAAGGCTTAAAGAATCAGATTGAGGGTAGGATTCGTTTCCCTTGAAGTTGTCTGAAATCTGCATTTCCTAAACTAATCATTTTGCAATATTATTTCCTAGAACTGTTGAATGATTTCAAAAAGTTTTCTGACCAAATATAATTGAGAAGAGCTTTAAACTGCAGTCTCTACTTAGAGGATCCCAATGATTCAGCAAGGTTTAAGAGAAGTCCTACAGCAAAGAGTTTGTGATTTTGTTTTAACTATAGCTTCCCAGACTTACTTTAACATGCATCATGCTTGTGTGTTGGGGAAGGAGTGTTAAAACATTGGAAAATGCTCTGTTCTTCATCTGAATGCTCTGGACATCTAATAATAATCTGAATTTTTCACCTTTGGGTGATGTTTAATCTTTGTGCAAACAGGTCAGGGCAATGGTAAAAATAAGCAAGAAGATATATATATGCTATCACTGTTTTTTTTAGTCCTATATATTGCTGTTCTTTGGTAAGACATTATTGATTGTATAAAATTCCTTTGGGAGGGGAGCCTTATTTTTCAAACACTAGTGTTTCCTGATACTTTTTCATGCCCATCTTCAAGATTTTACCTATTCCCTGTCCCATCACTCTTCTTCCTGGAAATTCTCAGAAAGGAGAACTTGACAGCCTGATGAAGACAGCAGTGTAAATTCTACTAAAACAAAATGGGAGTGAAACCTCACAAGAAGCAATTCATCTCTGCTAGAGGAGTTTAATGTTCAGTAGAAGGAGACCAGAATAATTGATGTGGAGATCCAGTGGACTTCAAAACTGCTTAAAATTCTTTTTCAGTGTGATGAGAAGAGTTTTCTGTAATGTCTTAGCTTTCAAACTAAATACAGTTTTTAAGATCAAGCAAGAAAGAACATACTTTTCTGCAAAAAAAAGACCAAAAAAAAAAACCCTACAAATGTCCTCAAGTCAGTATTGTCACCCAGTCTACAAATTTAATTTGTGAAAAAAAGTTTCACAATTCCAGCGGGACTGTTTAGCCAGGACCTTAATAAAAGGATACCAATATTGGGATACTCATGAACTCAGAGACTGGAAAAACAAGCTTTAACTCCAGTGCAGCCACTGAGTCGCCATGTCTTTGGGAAGTCACCACAACTTTTGGGGACTTCATTTCCTCCTCCTCTGTGAAAGGAATAAGTCTGAGGGAATTGCTATTAAATGATTATGCCCTTGTGACACAATAGAAGCTTTCTTAACCATCTTGCATGGAATTGGTTTGCTGGATAAATTTATACTCTCTACTTGCTCTGGGAAACATGACTAACTTCTTACAGCAAACTATAACAAAGCAAGAACACTCAAGCACTCCAGGCTTTGCTAGGCTATGTGCTGAGTTCTGTTTGTTTATAAACCTATTCATACTGCTACTTAGGACTATAATTACAACTTTTTCATTATTACTTATATTTTTATTCTTATTTGCAGAGTTAATAGAAAAAGTCATTTCTCAGAAATTAAGGTAAATGCCTGGGTGAGTCTCTACAATAAAATAAAAGTAAGGTTCTAAAAACTGTTGTTGAAGTAGGTGCAAGTATGACAACTTGGTGTAAAAGTTTTGATGTAAAATATATAAAAGTTTTGGAGTAAAATATATAAAAATTCAGAATAGTACTGCACTTAGATGTCTTCATATGGGAGTTCAAGTTCCAGATCCACTTCTTATTTCTATTTTGAAACAGTTTGACTCCTAAAAAAGTTTCAAAAATAGTACAGAGTAGTCCATGTACCCTTCACCCAGCTTTCTTAATGATAGTAATTTACATAATTGTAGAACATTGTCAAATCCAGGAAACTGGTGTTGGTTCAATACGATTAACTCTACATACACTTTCTAACTCAAATCATAAATAATGAAGGATGCATTATGGGTATGATACATGCAATAAATGCAATGTAGAACTCCAATAAAAAATCTATAGCCATATAATCCAAAGATTATCCATATGTCAAAAGTTGTCAGAACTAAAATCCTTAGTAAGTGACAGGTAACTTTGTGTTGAAAAAAGGCATGATATCCATTTATTCAGCATTTGCAGGGAGAAATTTTAGTGTAGTCCACCTGGCATGTGACATATTGAAGGAAGAAAGCAAACAACAAATGAATTTGTGGAGATTACATGTTGGAAAGTGAAATCATGGATGACACAGAAGTTATAGCATCACGATAGAAACAGATGGATCTAAAGATGAGGAAAAAAGGAGGAGCGTAAGAAGTATTGAATCAAGACTGCAGCCAAAAATTACTAATACAGTAAAATAAAGATACACAAGAATTAGTTTTTGCATTGAAACACCTTAGTTAACATTGCCGTAATTTTTTAAAAATTACTGAGTTTAAGCAATGTGGGCTATTCCTACAGGAATCTCAGTGTTTGGACAGTCTAAGACAAGACGATCACTTGAGTCACGGAACTCAAAGTTATGGTGAGCTACGATCCCACCACTGCACTCCAGTCTAAGAGACAGAGCAAAATCCTGTCTCTCAAATAAATGCATTAATAAAATAAATAGAATGTTAGATTTTAAAATTATTGGACCATATTACAAAAATTGGGTTTCTTCATCTAAACAATAGAAAACTCATTTTATTACATTAACAGGCACTTAAATGTTTTTCTTGATATTTTTTGTACGTATATATCATTTTTGTAACCTAACTTCCTTTTTCTACAACTACCAGTTCCAATTGCATTGCATAAAAGGGGGCCTCCTATCTGCAATATGGTAATATTGACTTTTCTCTGCAGAAGCTAGGGGGGAAAAGAAGAGAAATAACTGGGTATATTGCCTCAGAACTCTCCAGAAAGAACCATGCTTATAATATGGGTCAGAAGAAAGCAAGATCATCCATTTTAGACTTATGTGTAATCCAGGCCAGTTCCTCCCATAGAACTTAGAGGAATGTCCTTAGTTAGAAAAGACCATTTAAAAGAGAAAAAAGGATTAGTTTGGGGAAATTGGGATTTGGCTGTGAACAGGGCAATATATCAAAGAACAAGAGCTTCTAGTCTTGGAAAAACAAGATGGCTCCCACAGGTCTTATCTATGAAATGGGCAAGAAGCTTAGATGGGGAGAGTATAGCAGCATCCCTGGCATTATCCCTGATAATCTGATTATCTTGACACAAAGAACTCTTCACTGCCTTCACTGGAAATAATTTTTTGGAAATAGTGCTGTTACATTCCTACTTAAATTTCACTAAAGTTCCTTTTGAAATATTAGCCCATCTAAGCTATGCTAAAAAGCAATGAGCCAAAAAAGAAAAAAAAAGTTTTTGTTCAAAAAGATACTGTTAGGAGTTGAATTGTATTGTTCCAAAAGGTACATCTAAGTCCTAACCTCCAGGACCTGTGAATATGAACTTGTTTGCAAATATGATTCTTTCAGTTGTAATTAAGACAGAGGCATAAGGGTGGACCCTAGAAAGAAGGTAATGCGAAAACAGAGGCAGAGATAGGATTGATGTTGTCACAAGCCAAGGAATTCCTGGAGTTACCAGTAACTGTAGGGAGGAAGGAAGACTCCAGTTCTTTCAACATCTTAATTTCAGAGTTCCAGTCTCCAGATCTGTGAAACAACAAATTTCTGTTGTTTTAAATCACCCAGTTTGTGGTACTATTGGGACAGCCCCGAGAAATTAATACAGGTAGTATCTAGGCATAATGGACACATATGCATCATAGATAACTCCAGAAGTTGCTGGAGAGAAAAACAAGAAACTTCTTTCAGGAGTTCCTCCTTCTGTATTCTTTGAAAAAATCATACTTCTTGTTTAATTAAAGAAAACTATTTTCTCACTTAAGTTTAGACAACATAATTTCCACAGGCAGTCGTAGGTAAATTGATCATAAAATCCTATTTGCCGTAGATGGTTCTGGTTCATGTCTCATCCCAATGTGATTATTAATAGTACCACCCTTCACTTACAAAAGTATCTCAGTTTGAAAAATAAATTGTGTTCATCTACTTCCAAGTCTAAGACACTAAGATACTAGTTACCTAGTAATATAATAGAGTTTACCATTATTTAGGCTTAGCTATCTTCTCTCTACTTTTGGAAAAAAAAAAAAAAAGGAATATGTTAACAAAAAAAAGTTTGTAAATACTGATTTTGAAAACAAAAAAAATGGTTTAGGTCCAAGTGTCTTTGGGCTAGTCTTCAACACATTCCATATCTACATCTTTAATCAAGTACAAAAAGTATAGATATTTAGAATAATGACCTGAGGCCATGCAAGATCTTCACATATACAAGGGGGAGACCCAAAAACCACAAAATTATATTTTGGAGGGTAAGCCCCTTGTAGTACAGGCTTCCCCCACTAGGTCAGTGTTCTAGGAACCCAATGGCATCAGTGTACCAGCTAGCATTGTTGTGAGAGGCTGCATTGTGGAAGGAGCATCCTGAGTTGTAGCAAACAGGTGACTGGTTCTTCCACCATGACAATGCACCTACTCACACTGCACTGAGTGTTCAGCAGTTTTTGACCAAAACAGCATGACCTCCATGTCCCACCCTCCCTATTCACTCAATCTCACCCTGAGTGGCTTTTTTTTGTTTGTTTCCCTGGATGAAAAAAGTCCTCAAAGGGAAATGTTTTGCTGATGTGGAAGAGGTGAAATAAAAAACAGCAGAAGCACTAAGAAGCACTAAAAGGCATCAAAATTGATGAGTTCAAAAACTGTTTTAAGCAGTAGAAAAAATGTATCAATGGGTACAAATGGAGAGTACTTTGAAGGTGATCAAAATTTAAACATGTAGGAATAAATACACAATTTTTTATAAGTAAATTCCAGGTTTTGGTGAACCACTCTTTGTATATACACACATACATACGTACATACATAAAAGCAAGCAGTCACTGATATCTCTTTCAGGAAAGGTAGTTTATCAAATATACAGAGAAGAACCTAAAATATAGGGACTTTGGAAGGCCGAGGTGAGAGAAGTTCAAAACCAACTTGGGCAACATGGCAAGACTTTGTCTCTACAATAAATCAAAAAAGTAGCCAGGTGTGGTAGCACATGCTGTAGCCCCAACTACTTGGGAGGCTGAGGTGGAAAGATTGTCTGAGCCCAGAAGGTCATGGCTGCAGTAGTCATGATTGTGCCACTGTACTCCAGTCTGGGCAACAGAGCGAGACTACCACTAAAAGAAAATATATATATTTATACAATATAAATATATATATGGTTTAAAGACTGTATGTGTGTGTGCGTGTGTGTGTGTGTGTGTGTGTGTGTGTGTGTGTATGAGTTGCACAACCAGGTAACTACAGAACAGACATACAGCCAACTCTCCAAGGCCATGTGTTGTGGCCCTCCCTGATGGAGGCTCAATCTCTTTTTTAAAGGTAATCAATATCCTAACTTTAATAATAATTAATTTCTAGATTTTATTTATGATTTTATCACTTCTGTATGCTTTTGGCTCTACAAAATTCAGTGTAGTTTGGCCCATACCCCTAAACTCTAAATAAATGAAATACCTTATCCTGGATCCAACATTATGTTTATGAGACCCCTACAAGTTGTTGTATATAGTTATAGTTCATCCATTTTTATAACTCTATAAAGTAATCCATCAAATGACTGTAGCATACTTTCCCTTTATTCATTCTACTAGTGGTGGACATTTATGGTTTCTTTTCCAGTTTATGGCCATTATTAACAGCCTAACACTATGAACACTCTTACACATCTAGCCTAGTGAAGATTTGTATGAGTTTCTCTAGCAGTGGACTTACAGAGTCATAAGGCATGCATATTTTCAAATTCACTAGATAATGTTGTGAAGCAGGTTGACTATGTACTGGCTATTCTATCACTTGCACAAGTCCAGTGAGACAGAATATTTATACAATAAGTTAAGCGAAGCAACTTTATTATTCACAGATAGGAAATAAGGAATAATAGAAGCCTGGGATTCATGATGAGTTGGTACCTCAAGACTCAGGGAAGCTGCCCAAGGTGAATCAAGTCTTGTCTGGATGTGTCCCACATAGCACCATAGCTGAGGGACCCCCCAAAAAAAGCCCACCCTGGGTTCTATAACTTAGGGCAACATGACCCACTGAGCCAAGTGTTGTAGGACATCCTCTTATAGACAGGACAGGAGCTCAAGCTATTCCAGCCAGTTCTTCTTTTTCCCAGGATGTTGCATTTGCAGCACATTCTACAGTTATTCTTGAGAACTACAACAAGAAAGGGAATGAACTGAGTGGGTCCAAGGACACGTCAAGGTACTGTCCTACGCATTAAAGCCACTGTGTTATGGATTAAAGCCACTGTGTTAACTTCAAGGTACTGTCCTATGGATTAAAGCCATAGGACATCTGAAAAACCTTTGGAGCTGTTGAATTCAATTAGAGTTAAAGGTGGCCTTATTTTCCTCTTTTGTATTAATATTATTAATTGATAAGTCATAATTGCATATATTTATGGGTAGAATGTGGCATTTTGACATGTATATATATATATATATACATGTATATATATATACATGTCAAAATATATATATATATATATAATGCAATGTCACAATGATAAACCACTTTGCACACCTATTAGAATGACCAGTATAAAAAAGATGAAAGATAACAAGTATTGGTGGGGATATGGAGAAAATAAAACCCCTGAATACCTTTGGTGGAAATGCAAATAAGTGGAATCATTATGGAAAACAGTATGGAAGGTACTCAAAAAACTAAAAATAGAACTATCATATTATCTAGCAATCCTACTTCTGGGTATATATATAAAGAAACTAAAATCAGTATGCTGCACTCCCATGTTCATTGCAGTATTATGCATAATAATAAACATACAGAATCAACCTGTGTCCATCAATGATGAATGGAAAAAGAAAATGTGGTATATCTATATACACAAAGGTAGCTTTATTTCTCTCAGCTACCTGAAGAATTGAATTTGAGGCATTCTGAGCAGTATCTTAGTCCATTTTGTATTGCTATAACAAAATATCTGAGTCTGGGTATTTTATAAGGAAAGGAAGTTTATTTAGTTCATGGTTCTGCAGGCAGGGGAGTTCAAGAAGCACGGTGCCAGCATCTGTTTGGCTTCTGGTGAGAGCCTCATGCTTCTTCCACACCTGCAGAAAGTGGAGGGGGAGCAGGCCTGTGCAAATAGCTCACATGATGAGAGAGGAAAGGAGAGAGAACCCAGGGAAGCCAGACTGTTTAACAGTCCACTCTCACTGGAAATTAATCCACACCCTTGAGAGCCAGAACTCACTAATTCCTGCAGGAGGGAATTAATCTATTCATGAGGGAGCTACACTCTTGACCCAAACACTGCCCACTAGGCCCCACCTCCCAACACATTGGGATAAATTTTCAGCATATGTTTTGGTGAGAACAAACCATTTTTAAACTATAGCAAGCAGTTATTTTCCAAATTCCAAGAAAATGAAACAAATTTTTTTTAAAAACTAAAATAAGTAAAAAATATGTCCATCGGACATTAAAAACTTCTTGGCAAAATAAAAAAAAAAGGGGGGCAAAAATTGTGAAAAGAGTCACCAAAAATGACAGAGAGTCTCCAAAACTCCAGTTTGTCCATAAGGCAATCAATAATAGTATCCTGGGCCATTTAGACAGGCATTTTCTACTGGCAAAGTAGTTGTCACAGTAATCTGTTGCTAGCACTTCTAGTTCAAGGATTCTGTGAATTACCACTTTCTGAAACATAATGCCACAAGTATCTTTGAGTTCATCACAAATATTTATCTCCCACTTTCTAGAAATGGTGGCTGACTGCTGAGTTCCAAAGCCAGCTCTGCCTGCTGTGGCCTTGGGGCCCAGGTAAGTCCCTTAATGTCTCTGGGCTTCATATCTCCATCAGCCAATGGGGAAGATGCCTACGTGACTTAACCACATAGTTTCTGTTAGAATTTAAAGAGATCATGTGTGTGGAAGGCTTCCACACATGAGTGTGATTTAGGGTGTATTGTTATTTTTGTATATTTGCAAAAGTATTCAGCTCCTGGAACTTGGATTCTCTGAAAGAGTCCATGTGAAACATGAACTGTCCTCCCTGTGTTCTGATTGTGAAGAAAGCATCATCTTCAATTACTGTTAGAATGTCAAGGCCTTTCTTATGATGAAAAAAATCACTGCAGACTGCATTTGAGTAGCTTTATACTGTTGTATTTCTGCACCAAATAACTCTCGGGCTTTTATTAACTGTTCTACTGAGTCCTATTTATCAGAGAGGCAGGTGTATTACCTGATAATACAATAAGCTCTGGTGGATGTATGAGTTGTTCTATTTTTTTATGTCCATAATCAGTTCCCAGAGCATAATAAAACAAAAGGTTTATTTCTCCCACCAATCCTTTGCAGTTTTTTCCTAGTAGTGAAGCTATAAATTACCAACTTTCAGAAATAACTGTTGCCATTTAATAAGAAATATAAAATATACTCTCATCTAATAAGGGACACGACAGATAAAAACAAACAGAGTATTCTTTAAGTTTGGTGACATGATGAGAGATGAGCACAAGCATGTGAGTGTATTAAAGTTAGCAATGGGCACGACCCTGGGATACAGCTAAAAGAGACCTCATTTAGATGTCATAAAGTGGATATTACATACCATTTTTCTAAAATGCAGTTTCAGGCATCTTATCTTACCTTCTCCTGAGCTTTGCAATTCCCCAAATTGTCAAAGCCAAGAGAGGAAGCACCTTATCATTCGGATATAAAGGCATAAAAGCAACAATGAGGGCAAAACTGTTTTATGTTACATGTTTTGTGTTGTTGTGGGTTCAGAAGCTTGGCTTAACCGTAGGGGCTCACACATCCCAACCTCCTGACTGGCCTCTTTGGCTGAGGTCCCACCAGGCCTTTTCAAAATACTCATTTCCCTGATCTTACCCTGTAGGCTTATTCCTGGGACAGGCTGTATCTGACTTTTGCCCTATAGAACTTCAGTCCTCACAGTCTCTGATTTTGAGTATTTTATATTAAAAATTAGAAATCATTTGAAGTATATCCGAGTTAATAAATATCAATCATGCTTAAGTCCCTGGGATTAACACTGCAAGTCAAAGATTCCTAAATCCTTAAGCGCTTTGCTTTGGAGAAACAAATGTGATCTACTAAACCTGAGATCTTATTAGAAATGCAGAATCTCTATTGAGTGAGGCAAAAACCAGATATAAAAGAATACATGCTGTATGATTTCATCTATGTGAAATTTCAGAACAGGCAAAATTAAGCTATAATGACAGAAAGCAGATAAGTGATTACTGGGAGCTGGGAGGTCAGAAATGAGGGACCTCATTGATTTTAAAGGGGCATGAAGAAACTTCTAGAGTAATGCAATTTCCTATATCTTGGTGGTGGTGGTGTGCTTACATAGATGTACACATATGTCAAATTTCACCAAATTGTTCGCTAAAAAATAGTGTATTTTTGGTATTTATGTAAATTAAACTTTAAGAAGTAAAAAAAAAAATGTACAAACTCAGCTTTACCTCAAACCTGCTAAATCAGAATCCGCACTTTAACCAAATCCCCAGATTAACTCTGAAAATCAAACGGAAGTTTGAGAGTCAAAGGATCAGAGAGATAGTTTTTAAATTGGGTGCATGTTGGAATCACCTGAGAAGCTTTAAACACCACTAATGCCTGGGATCTTACCCCCCAAGGTTTGATAGACTTGGTATGAAGTGTAGTCTCAGCATTAAGATTTTTAAAAACTAACCAGATGATCCCAATGTGATTCAGAGGGTGAGAACTATTTGCTTAGAGGAGTAATTCTCAAAGCAGGGTCCACAGAGCAGCAGCATCTCCTGGGAACATGTAAGACATGTAAAAACTTAGGCTTTCCTCCACATCTACCAGATCAAAACCCTTGGGGGTATCCAGCAATCTGCTTTCACAAACTCTCTAGATGTTTCTGAGATGTACTGAAGTTTGAGAAGCACTGGTCTAAACCTAGGAAGATGTTTTTACAAATTCCTGAATCTCCAATATCTCTCCATGAATCTGTGTTGGCATCTCCTAGGGAGTCTCTGGAAACATCTTCATTTGAAAATCATTGCTATGGGTCTTATAAAAGAGACACTCGGCACTTCAGCTTGATAAAGATCTTGCGGTTGTGATAATCAGACTATCACCATGTCTAGATTCCTTCCTAGTCACTAGCCTAGCACTTGTAAGAACAGAGGAAGATAAATGGGCCAGATACTATTTTGATATAGTAACCAAGACATTTTAAAAATGTGGATTTCCAAGTACCCCTGTCTCTCTTCTCCTAGTTGGGATACTCTGCATTAATACCCCAGGAAGTAGACAATGCCAAAAAAAGTAGTGGAAGAAAGGAAAGTTGATGTTTTAGAAATTCAAAAGCCAAGTTCGTAAGTGTAAACAAACAGGACTCAGAGTATAAATATTAGATTTCCAAAAAAATACATGATGAATCAGAGAAGGACTTAGACTTTTAAAGGTTAAATTCAGATTCCCCCAGTAGTGAAAGAAAAGTGTAATAAATAAGGCAACATGTATTTACCCAAATTATGAGTCCCTGGAAGGAGGAGTTCCATGATCTATCTTGCTCACCACCCCAGGGAAGGTCTGGAGGCTTGACAAAAATTCCAGGCAATTTTATGATGCCCACAATATAGAGGCTTTTATGTCTCTTCCTCTGTGTAAGTTTTAGTTAGGTGAGCAAGACGCCAGAGAATGGTGACTATCTGTTGAATCTGGGCAGATGTAGCATAGAGATTCGCTAAGTTTCCTAGGACCCAACATGATAAAAGGTAGCAGCTTGAACCCTGTGTCCCACTCAAGGACAGTTGCCAGACTTGAGAAGGGTGTGATAGAAGAGACCGAAACAACCTGTATGAATTGACAACTCAAGACTAATTAGACAGTGGAACCTCTCAGAAGATGACAGTATAGGAAAATGCCAACAAGAACCTTATAATCTTCTCTAGGTCCTAGATGCAAGAGCATACTCAAGTTGACTGAGATTAAATGTCTGTCATCTTTGAGACTAAATGTCTGTCATCTGGTAGAATAGGGGCTTGTAATATAAACTGTAGCAGTGCAGAATAATTCAGAAAGTTCTAGAAAAGGTCACTTGAATTGGGTATTCTAAATTGGTTCCTTTTATATAATGAATGACCTCCAACTTCAAGGAAAGTTCCTTTGGCTGGTTGTGAGTAGAAGATATTATTATGGAAAAGCCAATAATAATAAAAATTTAAGAATAAAATCAGGAGAACGATGAAAGATACATACACACATATATCTATATCTCACCGGGTGTTGGAAAATTATCAAATGAGTGACAAGGTAACTAGTAAAGGCTGAAAGGACTTAGTGAACTAAAGCAAAAGTAGAAATATTGGGTCACATTCTATATAGAAGAGGATTATGTACAGTAGTTCAAGGAAGAAAAGTACTGGAAACTAGCAGGTACACCGCCCAGAGGAGGAGACTGAAATACTGTTCTTCAGAGAAAGCCTAAAATGAAACAGTTGCAATAGTGGGAAGATTTAAATTGAGGTCCAATTGATATATGTTGAGCTTCTAAAAGTAATAAGCATATTTATGACCTTTGGTCACATGCAAGTACCTAACTCATGATATTTTGAAAGACAGGTTGAATCTAAGAAAGTAGAGTAGTGACCGTGGATGCTGATGCCACTTGCAAAAGGGTATATTGTGTCTCTTCATGTAGACTGTGCACTTTTCAGGAATAATGATCACGTCTTCGACTCCTCTTCTAACTGCATTGTTTTATCCTTGAATGACACGAAGATGTTGTCCTTGATCTAGCTGGACCTGCCATACTTTAATCATCATAGCATGACATTGTC
>CAUYQG010089210.1:0-17687 GCA_963574415.1 Tarsius wallacei
AGACCTCATCTCTACAATAAATCAAAAAATTAGCCGGGCATGGTAGCGCGTGCCTGTAGTTCCAGCTACTTGGAAGGCTGAGGCGGAAGGATCGCCGGAGCCCAGCAGGTCGAGGCTGTGGTGGCCAGGAGCGGCCACTGCACTCCATTCTGGGTTACAGAGTGATACTCCAACTCAAAAAAAAAAAAAAAAAAAGTGACAAAGGGATAGGAATTTTATACTAGCATATTGGAAAAGTCATAAACCTTATATCTGCAGTCTTTCCTCTCAACAGTCAGAGCACCTAATTGAAAAAAATGTTGCCCAGAAAAGGCTTTCATTATTTGGAGCAGAAGTTCTCACCCTCTCTTTTCTGCTGACGTTCTTGTGCCTGATGCACTTCCCTGGGGATATTCAGAGCTCTGTGCAGTTTCCATCATGCTTGCTTCCTCTCTTGTTCAAGGAAGTGGATGGATATGCTGTGTGAGTGAAAGTGGCGGTATGATCCACATAACCCTAAATTTGCAAAACTACTGTATTAATATAGGCAGTCATCCTTTCATACATGTGGGTTTCAAACTACCCTCACCTTCATTCATTTTACAATACGTAATGCCTTATAACCACCTTTCAAAGACTTAATTGTGGCTGTCACATGGTGCACACCCGCTGAGAAAACGGGCCTGACTGGAAGCAAAGGTTTATGTAGAACAGCCTCTGGAGCAGTGCCAGGGCATGCACTTTGAGACATCTTTTTTTCCCTCTCCCTCCAGCCCTCAGGATAAGCCTTGCAGCTACTCCCAACCCTGAGTAAGTATAGCCCCACAGAGCCCAGGATTACATCTGGGGTCCCATAGTTTAGTAGCACAAAGTGACCTGACGACCATAGGGTGCCCCTTTCCCCAGCTCTGCCTCCCCTGTCCCCACCCACACTTTCTTTTGCGTTTATTCCCCATCCTCTTCAATCTTCATCCCTGGTCCCTCCATACTCTGTAGCCCACTGAGTGTACTCGGCTGCAGTCAACCGGTCAATGCCCTTTTGGGCAGAGCCGCAATGTCAAGGGAAAATAATGCTTTCTTTTAACCCCTGCTTTAGGCCCCCAGTGTGTCAATGACAAAGAATTTTACAGATGATGGGCTTCTTGACTATCGGCTCACAAGTAGCATCCAGGGATGGCCAGCAGTTGTCTGAAGGGATAGAACCAGACCCTGATAATCCACTGTCTCAGAAATCATGTTTTGCTCAGGCCAAGGCACCTTATGGATACACTTACTACCCACTGGGCCATAGTTAGGGATCTTGCAAAACTTTGGTTCTTTAGAACTACAGCCACCACCCTCTTTAGTATATATAAGTCTATTGAACTTTCATGCATTTGCCTCCCAGTAATATGTGCATCACAAAGGTAGAGAAAGCTCATACCGATACCATAATTAAGAACTTCTGCTTAGAGCACTGTGAATGAATATTCTAAGACTGAATAGTACTACTTCCCTCCATTGTTATCCATGCTTCAATAATGCTACCTTGTGAGTGCAATAACTTCCAAAAACTCAATGTAAAATTTCCCGTTCATTGTATTTATATTTATTTATTTTCTATTTTAGATTCAGGAGGTACACATTCATATTTGTTACATGGACATGTGGTATAGCGGTGGGGATTGAGTCTCAGGTGGTCCATTTCCCGGAGAGTGAATGTTGTGCCCTGTAGGTCGTTTCTGAACCTTAGCCCCCTTCTCCCTCCTCCCCATTAGTGTCCCTAGTGTCTATTATTTCCATCTTTGTCACTATTTAGTTCCTACATATGAGTGAGAACATGTGGTGTTTGGTTTCCTGTTTCTGAGTCAGTTCACTTAGGATGATGATCTCCAATTCCATGCATGTTGCTGCAAAGGACATGATTTCATCCTTTTTTATGGCTGCATAGTATTCCGTGGTGTTTATATACCACATTTTCACTATCCACTGATCAGTTGATGGGCATTTAGGTTGTTTCCACATCTTTGAAAGTGTGAATTGTGCTGCGATGAACATTCAGGTACAGATGTCTTTTTTATATGATGACCTGTGTTCCTTAGGATAGAGAACTAGTAGTGGGATTCCTGGATCAAATGGTAGATCTACTTTTAGTTGTTTGAGAAATCTTCATACCACTTTCCATAGAGGTTGTACCGATTTACACTCCCACCAACAGTGTATAAGTGTTCCCTTTTCTCTGCATCTACGCCAGCATCTATCATTTTTTGACTTTTTTAATAATGGTTATTCTGACTGGTGTGAGGTGAAAATTTTTCACTCATTTAAAAAAGATCAATGCTGCCTAGGCAATACATAATCAGTACTTGATAATTGTTTGTCTCTGTGGACAACTTGTTTTGTTTTATTTTGATTACTTTTGCTAGCACTTTTAATGATGTTTCTCGTGACAGAGGGGTAACTGGTTGACCAAAACCAGTGTTGTAACTGAATGACAAACAAAGTTCTGAGGAAGGAAGATGGAATATGAACAATTGATCCAGAGATGTGAAACCTCTGCCTGCCCATTAAAAAAACTAAGTTCAATTCATGTAACCTGCTGGCACAAGATCATTGTGATACTAATGCCAATACCAATACTGATACTGATACAAATTATAAGAAATATTATTTTTATTATTACTATTTTTTAGTCAGGGTCTCACCCTGTGACCCAGGCTGGAGTGCAGTAGCATAGTCATGGTTCACTGCAGCTTCAACCTCCTGGACTCAAGCAGTCCTTCTGCTTCAGCCTCTCACATAACTGGGACTATAGGAACGTGCCACCACACCCAGCTATTTTTTTTATTTTTTTGTAGCGACAAGGTCTTTCTAGGCTGCCTAAACTAGTCTCAAACTCCTGGGCTCAAGCATTCCTCCCACCTTGGCTTCCTAAAGTGCTGGGATTACAGGTGCAAGCCACCACGCCCAGCCTCTAATACATATTGTTAGCAATAACTATAACTGTTGTTTGTTGAGAGCCTACTATGTGCCAGTCATTGTACTAGGTACTTTTATTTGTTGTACAATTTAATTCTCACTATTATCATCACCATCCTTCAGATAAGGAAATGGAAACTCGAAGAGGCTAAGAGTACACAGCCCGTAATGAGAAGATCAGGAATTTGAGTGAGGTCTACTGACTCCAAAACCCTTGTTCTTTCCACTACATGGTGTAGAATCACACGGAACAGCAAGATGTTTCCCAGCACAGCACTGTTTCAAAAACATGATTATAAGAAAAGAGGGTATGTTTCCACATTTCCTGATAGATTTTCTCTGGGCTAATCAGACTTCGTAGATGGAGTATATTAAAATCCCAAAAAAGAATTTTTAGTGGAATACAGCCTATTTTATGTCCTACTTGGCAAATGCAAGGATGTAGAGCGTATGATCTTAAGTCATGGGAATAAAGAGTGAACACATAGTCTGCATATCGTCCAACCATCCTCCTACAATGCCCAGCCACTTGCAGAACATTATTTTTAAAAAGGAAGTAGTTACTGCAACAATATAGAGAAATGAGGAAAATATCACAGTAACATAGTTCCAGAATTACATCCTCAGGCATTTCTGTAGACTCAATTTTTCCAGTGTTGGCAAAAACATGTTTTGCTTCTTTTCCTTGCTATGGCAGACATTACTAATCATCACAACACTCTTTCCCACTGAGTCCAGATGCTGCCTCAGTATCCTTCTCAAGACCACGTTTTGAAAACCACTGCCAATGAGTTGCAATTGGCATGTGATATGAAATCTATTTTCTGACCCCAGATTATTTCTTCACCAAAACAAGCTTTCCTTGAGATTCAGTGACCTATTATTCTGACTCTATAAACCATGTGCTGGTTCTCTATTCAGAATGATGGGAGATTTCTTAAAAGTATTATTCCTCAGGAGGTATCACACTTCCAGACTTCAAACTTTACTCTAAGGCTACAGTAATCAAAACAGCCTGGTATTGGTACAAGAACAGGCATATAGACCAATGGAACAGGATAGCGATTCCAGAAGCAAAACCTCAATTTCTCAACTAAGTCATCTTCAGTAAAGCCTCCACCACCAACCACTGGGGAGAGGAGAACCTACTTAGTAAATGGTGCCGGGAAAACTGGCTGACCCACAAGCAGAAGATTGAAACAAGATCCCTACCTATCACCATACACAAAAATCCACTCTAAATGAATCAAAGACATAAATGTAAAACTTCAAACTATAAGAACCTTAGAAAATGCAGAGGACGCCCTTATGGAAATTGGAACTGGCAACCAATTCTTGATTAAAACCCCAAGTGCCCATATAAGAGAAAAGATAGACAAATGCGACCTCATCAAACTGACAAGCTTCTGCAAAACCAATAAACCATAAAGAGAGCAGGGGAGAGAGCCCACAGACTGGGAAAAAAAAATTTTGCCAACTGTATATCTGACAAAGACCAGCACCTAGGATCTACAAGGAGCTCAAACCTGCTGAAAATATAAAAAACAAACAACCCCATTACAAAATGGGCAAAAGATATAAATAGACACTTCTCAAAAGAAGACATGCGAGCAGACATGAGATACATGAAAGAATACTCAGCCTCACTAGTCATCAAAAAAATGCAAATTACAACCACACTGAGTTAGTTACACCAACTAACTCCAGTTAAGATGGCCATCATCAATAACTCAAAAAACAACAGATGCTGGAGAGGATGCAGGGAAAAGGGAACACTTCTACACTGTTGGTGGCAGTGTAAACTAGTACAACCACGGTGGAAAATAGTTCAGCAATTTCTAAAAGATCTAAAAATCGACCTTCCATATGACCCCACCATCCCCCTCTTGGAAATATACCCGGAGGAACTCAAATCACTCTATGAAAATGATACCTGCACACGCATGTTTATTGCACCATTATTCACAATAGCAAAAACATAGAACCAACTGTGCTGCCCATTGAAAGAGGACTGTATACAAAAAATGTGGTACATATACGTGGATTATTACACAGCCATAAATAAGGACAAAATTATGAACTTCGCAGCAACTTGGATGGACTTAGAGTCTATAATACTGAGTGATCTATCACAGAAATAAAGAACTGAGTATCACATGTTCTCACTCATAAGTGGACCTTGAACAATTATCGTAATACTATAAGAAAAGGATTGGCAGTAGTGGGAAACTGCCAGGGCAGGGGGTGCACATTTCATTAACAAGAGTACCTGCAAAATGAACATTTTATACCTAACCCTGAATTGTACTCCACATCTTTAAAATAAAAAATTAAAACAAAAGTAATTTCCTTATATGCACATAAGGGATGAAAATGGTTCCTACTTTGTGATTTCTTATAAAGATTAATATGAGGCAGGAAAAATATTCAATGTAGTGACTGACTTAAAAATAAGTGCTTATTGAATGTAGCTATCATCCTTATCATCCTCACCTTCACTGTTAATTTATCTGAACATATTTTTGAAGAACTCCTGAATGAAAGAAAAATACAGAACCACAAAAAAATTTTTTCCTAATATTTCAAAGAGATGTCTAGGCTTGATATTCTTAGAAAACAATACATAAGGGCACAATAGTTCAGATTTTTTCTACCTGGTTCCTTATAAAAATTCACCTGGGAACTTTTGAAAACAATTTTGTCCAACTCCTCCTGCCCCTCAGCCAATTACAGCAAGGCATCTAGAGATAAGACTTGGCTAGTGGTACTGTTAAAAACATATCCCAGATTTTAAAACAAAACTATAATTGAGAACCACTGGCCTCAATCTCAATTAAAAATTCTTCTCCCCAAAATTTAAAACAGAAGAAAAATAGTAGATGATTTGGTGAAAATACAAACTGGAGTGTTGTAGAACTGAGGCTTGTCACTTCACTGCCTTTAACTACTATGTCCAAAATAAATTCCCCCTACCTTTCAGTATGAAAGATATGAAATAAATTACTCGGAAAGACATAAGCACCAAGAAAACGTCAGTACAACGTTGGGTTGCCATTTCACATGTTTTATTGCATGACTATGGAAAATCAAAGTGGAACTTTGGGCAAGGGTCCAGATTCCTGGCAGCAGAAACGGGAGATAGGAACTGTTGGAGCCTTCATGGTATGGGCACTGAGGTAGGAGTGGGACGACCCTTGCTTACTTTAAATTATTAATGTGTTTCCCCATTATTTTTGTTTCACTAGAAGCACAATGTCTAAGCTGAGCGTCTATTATCAAAGATGTGCTCTTTGAAGTGATAATAACAAGTTGAACTCGATTTGCTGTGTTAATCTGAATCAGGCCTTTTATTGCCTCATTCTGCCACTCTAAAACCAACCTATAAAGAGCCTTGATGTGAATTACTAATAATGGTATTTGCATTTTTAATCTAACCAACTGAAGGATGAATTAATGGCTTCCACTTAAAATAAGCTGTTATTTCGAGAAACCTGTGAAAGAAAACTCATTCTCAGGCTATGTGTAACCTCTAAAATCATAATAATCAGTATTTTGCCTTCACTATAAAATTAACCCTTTGTTTGCAGACATATTTCTCAAAATTAGTACATCAGCCTTTGATTATCTCATATAATTGTATAAGCATAATTACTCAGAAATAATGGACGCCATATTGCTTAATACAAACCAAAAATAATGTTTCTGATCAAAATAATATATGATCAGATATTTTTTAAAAATCTAATAGGTATCCAGATTTCATTTCTTGAATGTGGTCAGTGAATTTCTAGGTTTTGCAATAGATTCATACAATATGAAATAATAGAATAGAAATAGAAAATAGATATGAATACATCTTTAAACATATTTGTAATTTCACTATTTATCTCTGTATCTCTTTAAACTTTCAGACCCTAAACGTTGCCAGTGAGCGAAATGTATAACTTTCTTGAGACACTGTTGCTAATCATTATTTTAAAAGTTAAAAATCACTGTAGGAAACAAGGGGGAGAATAGGCAGAGTGTCCAAAGTGGAGTCACAGCACAGCACTCCTGTCACCTCCTCACTGTGGCAGATTCCCTTTTGAAGTCTTCCCCATTTCAACTACTGCTTTGATCTACCCTTCATGGTATCTCCTGAGGCTCCCTGCCTCTCTTCCCATGAAAGCCCTTGATGCCAACTGGAGATTTGAGAAGTTCTCAAGTGATTAAAGATTTCTCTACTTCCCTGTCCCTCACCTTTCTCCAAAGAAATTAGTAGCAGCTCCTGTTTCTGATTTCTTTCTACATGTTCAGAGGAGATTCCACCTATTACTCACATTAAAACTTGTTTCCTGTAAAAACGGATTTTCTATGATTTTTTTTAAAAGTATATGAATTGAAAACTTGAAACAAGCCACAGAGTAAGCCATTTTATACCCGTGAGTAGTTCTTATTTTTTGGTCCAGTTACATAAGAATCTTATTTTCCCCTAATTCTTATAAATCAGAGAATATGAATTCTGATATCGTTAAACCTCAATTAGCAAAATGGAAAGAAGGTCAGAGACTTAATTTGGATAATGAAGGTTTCAGATAAGAATGGAAAGTTCTTAATGTAAATGATGCATGTAGAGAAACATGGCCTAATTCAGATAACGGAGCTTTTCAGATAAGAGGTTCACATAATCAACTTTTCTGAGAATTGAATAAAAAAGTAGACAAAAATGCATTAAAACAGTTAGTGATAGATTAGTCAAATATGTAGATAAGATACAGAGAGAAGCTCAACTAGACAGATTTACGGGAGCATATTTCTTTTAATGAATAAGACTTCCATTTTCTCTACCTACTTGCATTTTATTTGAAAAAGAAAGACCATGTGCTCTTATGGTATGGGGGATTTTCTCCTGGGCATGTCCATTAAACACACAAGAAACTTGGTATCAAAATGTTCCCTGACAATAAATTCTGAGACAGATACTTTCTTTTTTTTCTGTTCCTTATGGAGCTTAGTTAAGTTATTCTTGGTTCTCTTCCAAACTCTTTATAATATCCTCCATTCCATTCAATGCTATGTCTGTGACCATTTGTTGCCAAAATTCATGGTTCAGTTTAGTCAATTCAGTTAAAAAAATCCATTGTGGAAAATATTTTTTAAATTATGTAATTTAGTCAGTCTTTTCTTTGTTTTTTTGACCATGTTATCATCTGTGGAAAACAAACAAACAAAACTTCAATATTTTATAGGTACATTATGCTTACTGAAGAAATAAAAAGTGTCTAATGGTGAGAAATAAGCATAGTCTAAAGATTCTCTGAATGAGTCCTAGACACTCTTTTCATTATTTTTTCCCCTCTTTTTTAAACACATTTTTTATTTTAAAATTGTGGGGTACAGTTAAGGGTTAGGTATACAAATATGCATTGTGCAGGTGAGGTGTGCCCCCCATCCCCAGACAGATATTGACACTCTTTTCTTTCTATTGGTAAATTAGTAAGACCTATGTTCTATTTCAAAATATACCTATATTAAATTAAATTAGTCAAAATTAAATGTATTGCATAATTTCACAGTGAATGTATTATTATGTAAAATATATCACACAAACTCAAGAAAACAGAAGATTTTATATAAATATTAGCCTTGACATCATAATTGTGCATATATACATCTATACATTTTTTGTATTTTAAATAAATTGTGTAGTGATCCTTAGCTATCTAACTGTGTCTATAATATATTGATTGTGCCCTTTACTTTTAGGCTTAAAATTTCACTAATACATGCTGTTATGAGGATGGAGAGAATGTTTAATTCTAAGACAATCTCAAGTATATTGGCTTATGCTAATCTGTCTGTAGTCAGAGAATTATCCAGCCAAACCAAAATAAAATATTGACTTTATTTTTTAAAACACAGGCCAGAAAAATTATCTTATTTCATTCTCCGAGTAAAATTGTGATAAGAAACATAGACGTCTACTCCATAGCTTTCAATCTTATCGCTCTCTCTCTTTAGGGTATATTCTTCACAAAGAGATTTGGAGACAGAAATTATTGTGTGAATGATTTATTGAGAACGTGTTCTTAGGAGAAAGAACAAGATGCAAAACTATGGCACTGGAAAAATCCAAGCAAGAATATGATCCCAGTAGATTCAACCAGATTTCACAGAAAACTACATAGAAAGAATTGCGTTCCTGAGTTGCTTTCCCATTGAGGTAAGAGACCAGATGGCTTATTGTACCCATGTATTGGTCAGTCCTTGACTGATGACTAAGTGTGAGGTAGAGGTGGGATGTTAAGGGAAGCATTTGTAAGTCCCTGAAGCATGGTGGCTTTGATTAAGGATAATTTTTGCAGCCAATACACACAGCAGCTGGGGAACGGGTACAGCTATCCAGTAAAGTTGAGGACATAACATGAAAGTGTTACTACACCTTCTTTTCCACTTTTCATTTTCACCTGATGCCCTACATATATTCAAAAACAAAGGTTAGAAAATTTTTTTTCTGGAAAAGGTAAATAGTACATCTTTTTGGCTTTGGGAACCATATATGGTGTCTGTGACAGATTTTCCTGTATTCTAAAGTCTTCTAGACTTGTAGAGCATTTTCAAAAATATGATACTGCTTATGAACAATGCAGAAACAGAAGTTGTATTTAGAAAGAAAATGGTAAGATTAGAATCTTAGGTCAGACTTGCGAAGTTAAGCAATGATCTCAGACATTGGAATGAAAGAGCCAGATAGAATGTGATGTAATGAATAGTCTGAATCTAGTCAATCAGAACTAAGGCCATGAAAAGTATTCTCCAGAAATTCAGAATCTTCTCCCTGTTCTTTTATCCTTTGGGGGGAGGGCAGGTGCTCCAAAAGAAGTTGAACTATTTATTCAATTATAAAACTCCAGACTGTAGCTAATCAGACCTATGATGAACATCTAATCTAGGAGAACACATTGGACCTTTTTGCTCCACTCACCACCATGAGGCCCAAAGAAAAGAATCCACTCAGCATGGGTACCAGAAGAATACGAGTGGAGCAAAGATAAGCTAAGCTCAGAAGAGTCAGCTCTGACCAAAAAAAAAAAAAAAATACTGTATCATCAACAAGAAATTGAAATTATTCTTGTAAGCCACTGAGAAATTTTGGTTGTTTGTTACGCAGCAAACAGCTAACTAATACAGAAAAGCTGACAAACTTACTCCCTGTCTCAATGATTTTGTCTCTTTAGCACTTGGGAATGAAGTTAAGAAAGAATGAGTTATATATTAATCATTGTACATGAGGAATTAACATTTCTTTATGCAGGTACTGCTTTAACTTTTTAATGTCTACTAATTTGTTTAACTTTCACTAAAGCAGTAGTCAGTCATAGAAAGGTTAAATAGTTTGCTAAATCTTACTTAACTGGTAAGTAATAGTGCTGAGATTTGAAGTTAGGCTTCTGCCTCTAAGGATTGTATAGTGATAAGATCGATGCTCTCCAAATGCTGTAGTGAAGTGTGTAGGTTCATATAAACTCAGGATCTGTGGGTACCATTTTTGTGGCTACTTTTTGGACAAAGACAAAGCAAAACGTTAGAGAATTTGTGGCAGATTGGAGAAGATTGGGAGAACACAGATTCAATGATCTGTAGAATTGAGTAACATGCCATAAAAAATAAAGAAAAAACAGAAAATTCCAAATTGTTTTTTTCTGATTGAAGGTTTAGTATATTTCGTTTTACTAAGGACCATTGCATGTTTGTTTTTGCATTTAATAGGTCTTGATTTTGCCTACGTAAGGTTGAATTTGTCTCTTTCCTAACAACCAAATGATGCCTAGCTAAACCAAATGGTGCAAGAATGTTAGAAATACATTTTATGTGGTACCAGATGTTGAAATAAAACATTATGGCTACAAAATAAATGTTTAAAGAGTGACTTTTAAACTAATTAATCAGAAAAATAAAACATCAAGGACAACTACAAAGGTTAAAAAGAGATGATACGATTTTGTTTGAAATTTAAATTTTGGTAAGATGGGTGGTTGGGGAAATCCTAAGGATTAGTGAAACAAACAAATACATGGCGAATTAAAGACAATTAATGATGAAAAATCACTGAAAATTTCAGTATCTTTAAATATGTTTTTAAGAAATGTCAAAACAGCCTGAGAGAAGTTAGTTATAGCACTTAAAACAATCAATAGTCATTTTTCAAAGAGCTCTTAGAAAAATAAAAAGAAATGTGTTTTGACAAAAGATCTGAATAGGCAATCCATAAAAGAAAAAAATATAGATTGTCAATAAACAAGTGAAAGTACAACCAACTTCATGACTATTCAGGGGAATGAAAATTATAACATTAAGACACTATTTATTCCTTATTTGAAGAGTTGGCAAACTATAATGCTGGCATAATTAGTGGCAGAACAATATTTTTCTACAATGCCAACTGAAATGTAAAATACTAAAGTTTTGCAATATAAATTGACAGCATCTATTCATGTTTGAAGTGCACATTGCTATGATCCAGAAATTCAGCTCCCAAGTATCTCTCCTGGAAAGTAAAAATCAGGAGAGATGGCTTGAAGTTAGAGATATAATTTATATTAAAATACACAATAACATGATCATCTATGATAATCCTATATACTACCAATACTAAAATAATATAGTAATAAATACATGGCTTCTCCCGTCTCTTCTGCTTTCCAAATCCCAAGCATGTGCCTTCATTTCCATAATTTTCTCTCTAATGTAGGGGGATGGAGACATGGAAAATGTGATTTCCCAGAGTGAGTGTGATGTAGCAGACTGTGGAAAGCAGTGGCAATGATGCTAAATCAACCACAGTGAACACAATTCAGTGGAGTCCACTTCTTTGTCACAAACACACACACACACAAACACACACACACAATATGTGCTTCAGTTAGTTTTTACTAACTCCATGACTTGACAATGACTTATCATTTCTCAGGATTTTGTGGGTTTTGGGGGGTACGTTTTCCCTTTGTGTCACCTGGGCTTATTGATGCAATTACATCCAGGAAGAAGGTACACGATACTTCACTTACATGTCTGGCAGTTAGTACCTGCAGGCTTGCAGGTGACAGAGGACACTAAGTTCACCATGTGAGTTCATATCCACAGAAGACTTCTTTTCATAGCAGCAATCCAAAGAGTGAAAGTGAAGGCCACGTGCTCTCATGAGGTCTAGTCTCAGACACTGCAAGGCAGTGACCAGCTGCATTATGTCAAGTCATTGAGCCAGCCGAGATTCAAGATTCCATCTATGGATGGAAGGAGAGGCAAAGTCACGCTGAACAAAGGTATGCAATCTGGAGTGGTAGAGATATGTGATATGACTTGTAATCTTCCACACCTCCTACTCACAACTAAATATCCATACCCAAAATAACTACATTATCTCCCAGAGTGGTAAATCTGTGCTTCATATAAACAAAGACATACGCACTCTCACCTTAAAACAGAGAGACCCAAAATGAGGAAACACTCAAGTCCTACACTTCTTTTAGAACTTTTCTGGGTGATTCCATTGTTGGGATAGTGTGGAGGAAAAATTTGTAATTTTATATTTATGCATGAGAAAATATATGCACAACTCTACTATCTTCATTTCCATGAGAACATAGTATTTATAGTTTCCAGCTTCTACTTTTCACTCCTTGTTCCCTTCGCGTTCAGTCGACAAGAGTTTCTTGAAGCCCTCGCTGCACCAAATTAACCAACTCTACTTAAAACTCTACTTCAGGATATGTGGTTGTGTTATTGTGCCAGCTTGGGTCCAGTCATGACTTTCATGGTTATTTAAACAGGAGAGGCTTAATATAAATAATTACTACAGCATAAGCAAAGTAATGGTATGATGTAAGTTATCTTAGTGCTGAGGGGATACATCCAAAGATGGATGACCTTGGAATGGACCCTCCCCACCTTCTCTGACTTCACTGGAGAAATTGTATTAGCAGGTGAGTGAATGGCAGAGAACTTTGCTGGTTTGCCCAGGGCAGAGCTGGTGTGTATCTGCTGGACAAGTGGCAAGCAACTTTTGGTTGGTAAGCCTGCATCCAGGTGAACCGTTGTGCAGGAGAGAAGGAAATCTCTGGGGGAAGTAGAGGGTATGCAGTAGGCAGTGTTCTCTCTTCAGTATGGGCTGCAGGTGGTACACACTTAGAGGGAGGAGCTTGCAAACAGAGGGAGTGGGTTCCCAATGTAGGCAGGTGGCCTGGAGCACATGGTGTATGAGGATGAAGATACATGGTGTCTCCTTCAAGTGCAGGGGTGATCACCATTCTGCTGTGGGGCTGCAAGATTGTTGTAATCCAGGCACTCTAGTCAGAGCACCATCCCATGACCTCCCCACAGTTGTGGGAGATCCAGCCATCAAAGCTAGCATAAGGAGACTCCTCCTTCCACAAAGGCCTTCCAATGCCCTCTAATGAGAAAGCTCATTATAATGCACGCCATAAAGGAGAATTGTTTAAAGAAACACTATCTTATTATTGTGATTTTGGAGACTGGAGCCAGTGGATGAATAATTGCACAGTTATGTGAGGAAACAAATACCTTCTTAATGGTTAAGCTTCTGTTCATTGCAACATTATTCACGATATGCCTGTTGACATGGAATCAACTGTAGTGTCCATCAACAGATAAATGGGTAAAAAAATTGTGGTGTATATATATATATACACACAATGTTATATTATTCAGTCTTATAAATGAAGGGAATCCTATCATTTGCATCAATATAAATGAACCTGGAGAACATTATGTCAAGTAAAATAAGCCAGGTGCAGAAAGACAAATAGTGCATGACCTTACATGTGGAATCTAAAAAATATGAACTCATAAAAGTAGGAGGTGGAAGGTTGGTTACCAGGGGTTTCAGGAAGGAGTTGGAGAGCTGTTGATTAAAAGATACAAAGTTTCACTTAAGGGGAATGAATTCAACAGAGCTATTGTACAATATGGTGTTATCTTAACAGCTGGTAAGATTGATTTTAAGTGTTCTCACTTATGTATATTATGTAATATATGTGTTAATTACCTTGATCTAGCTATTATACAAGGTATAAATAGATAAAAGTATCATTTTGTAGATGGCAAATAAATATAATTTGTGTTTGTCAATTAAAATAAATTATTTTTTTATAACCTGATTCCTACTACCTTCATTTGAAAGCTTATAATTTAATATAGAGATGTCTTCAGTATTATGACAGTTTTTTTCTCAAATTAATACATAACTCAGCATTATAAAGCTATTAAATTAATTATTTGTTTAAAATGGGAAGTATTTAAATTAAGTACTTTACTTTTTTGCCTTATTTGTGTTTTTGGCTAAAAAGTTAAATAATAATTTTATTACAAAGTGGCATTTAAAGGCTGCATTTACAATTCCAAGTACAAGCCGGGCTTGGTGGTTCAGCCTGTAATCCTGCGCTTTGGGAGGCTGAGGTGAGTGGATTGCCTGAGCTCGCAGGTTCGAGACCCGCCTGGGTAGGCGAGACCTCATCTCTACAATAAATCAAAAAATTAGCCGGGCGTGGTAGCGCGCGCCTGTACTTGGAAAGCTGAGGCGGAAGGATCGCCGGAACCCAGCAGGTTGAGGCTGCGGTGGCTGGGAGCGGCCACTGCACTCAAGTCGGGGCAACAGTGAGACTCCAACTCAAAAATAAAATAAAATAAAATAAAATAAAATTCCAAGTGCAAATTTATAAGTCTAAAGCAATTATTAGGGAATAGTATCTGGGTGCACTATATAAATGATAATGTTATTATCATTGTCTATGTATATTTCTATTCCTGCAGAAAGTTTGCTTTTTGTCTATTTTATTTTAGCTATTTTTATTGTATACTTTTGTCACAAGGCCCTATGGTACAAAAATAGTATCTTGGACAGTAATATCTAGAAATTAAAATTTTGAGATAATGACTGCTTCTTTCAAAAGCTATTACCTGATACATTTACCAAAACTTCCATGTGTTGATTTGTTTTGAAGTCTCCCTAGACAAAAATATGTCAGTTTTTCTAGCACTGTGTTATTGGAGATAGCTAGCACAAGTTGATAATGCAGACCCCCAAATTTTATAATAGTAAGAAAATAAGAACACATATATTTTATATTATTGCAAGCAGGGACAATGAAATTTCTTCAGAGAAAAAAACGTGTATAATGTTTCACTTAGACAATCATGATAAAAGTATGTGCAATAATATTTCAGTGAATGAAGCATTGGAGGGTTCAAGTATCCCTTAAAAATATCAAATTTCTGAAACTGCTATTCACAGTTGGTGAAGAAAATGTGATATCAGCATCAATGCTGAACTGAGGAATAATATATCTCAAATGTGATTTTGTGCTTTTAGGAAACATAATGGTGTTATTTTATGCTTCATCACTTCATGTTTTAAGAATATTCTCTATTTGAAGTCTAGCATGAGTCTCAAATAGGATGTGATTTTTGTCAGTTAACGTAAATGAAAAACGAATGCATGATTTAAAGGAGACATGAAATTATATTTCCAGTTATAGTTTGACATAAAGATTTCGAATGAAAAAAGAATGAGAAATATGAAACTTGCAAAATAATATGGCTCATCCTTGAGCTCCATGCATCCATAACCTTAGGATTTGTATTTTACCCCCAAAATAGATTTATGACTGCCTCATTTTATTGATCACCATGAAACGCTCACATTTATATGCTTGCTTTATTATGCCTGACATTTTCACATTTATATTGTTAGGCAATGTTAATTTTCAGCACAAAAGATAAGAGAATTGCAATTGAATATATAAATAAGATATTTACAGTCACTTTTAAATTTGCTCCTTCCTTTTATATTGTTGTTTATTTGCCTTTTTGTTTTGTATCATGGCTATCAGAGTTTCCCACTGCTTCAAAACACCCTGTACAGCAACCTACTCCCATACATTCTTTGATGCATCTTTATAATGAAGTTGATGACAGGATCAAAGCGTTAAAGACCATCTTTTAAATACAATTTCCGAAGAATAAATTTATAAAGGTATTGTGGGCCAGGTATTATATTCAGTGAGTGGATATTTAAATTATTATATAAGTAACTCTGTATAAGTAACTCTATGTAAGTAGTAGTATAGTTGGATGGTGTTTATGATGTTTACTTTGGTCTTTATAGCTATTTTTTTCCTTGATCAATAAAGTCTATTAGTCAACAAAATTCCTTTGTCACCTATCTGTCGTCCCTGGTTCATGGCTGTTGCAACATCCAACAAATATCGGCAATATCAGCATCGTGCCTGGCTTCATTTTAGCTATCATCTTCCTGACTGACATTGTTGACAGTGTCCTAAATCATTTTTTAATTAGCAATTAAAGAAAAAAGTAAACTCTGACTTACCTGGAAGGATTGGTCTGCAAAAAAGGATAATGGAAAGTCATTCTAAATCGATATGTAGAAGAATGACATAAACTTTTTGCTAAGTCCAGAATGCTACATCAAGGGGTGTGAGATGGAGGCTGCCAAGTGATAAGCCCCAAATTGGACAACCATAGCTTGAAATAGAGATTGTGAATGAAATTAAGATAGAAAAGCAAAAGTTGTTGTCATACAATCAATCACAACTCAAAATTTAAGTGCAAGTCTTCTAACTCCGGACTATGAATTCTTAATTTTTGTACCATAAATTGCACATTTAAACTATACTTAATAGTACTTTTGTATAATTTGTGCATACTAGTGTTCAGGTATGAAACTTTGTTCCTTATGGATAGCCTGGCAGGTCTATCAATGCCTGAAGATATAGGATGGCTCCTTTTTTTTTTTTTTTTTGTAAATGAGTCATATTTTCTCTGCAAGGATGCAAGATTAATGTGACAACAATTACATATTATAAAATTTGAATTGATTATATATTCTGTTGTTGACCAATAGAGGTAAGATTAGTGGGTTCATGGGGAAAGAGAAGCAAGTCTTCTTTGAGAATCAAAGCTAAACTAAATTAAAAGAACAGGCAAACAACAAAGAGTGCACTGTGTGAGCCTCAGTATATAAATGTACTGAGCCTTATTTTGGTTAGATAGTCATTAAGTAATAATCAAAGCTTTAAAATAGGATAAGTGTTTACTGAAATAAAAAACAGTAAAATATATGGAAATGAGTTTGGAAGATGCAGGAGGCATTTTCTTGAAGGGTTCATAGTATACGTCTCACATTTCCTTGTGTACGTGAGTCAGGATATCTGAGATAAACCCCTCAAATGTGGAAATGCAGACACATTAGAAAATGTAAAAGATGTATGAATTATGTTGGAAGGTCAGCACACTAAATGTAGAATTCACAGAGTGATATTCAACAGGGAAGGCTTATTTTAAATGGTTAGTCCACCATATGGAAAGTGGAATATTAATGAGCAGGCAGAGAAAATGGCATGGTACTTGCCAACTATTTCTGCCATAAAGTGACTAACATACAGTTCTATTATGTAGTCAGAATAGGCTTGGGAGTCTTAAACAATGAGAAGAAAACAATGGGTGCAATATTTCTATCGAGGCTTAAAGCGAGTTGTACAGCTATTTGAATCAAAAAGGTTTTCCAGCTTAACAATAACCCACAACCATCGGACCAAAAATTCTCAACAAGATCCTAGCAAACCGAATCCAACAACACATCTCAAAAATCATCCACCATGACCAAGTAGGCTTCATCCCTGGGACACAAGGCTGGTTCAACATTCGTAAAACCATAAATGTAATTAAATACATCA
>CAUYQG010089211.1:0-17208 GCA_963574415.1 Tarsius wallacei
GGATTGCCTGAGCCCTCAGGTTCGAGACCCGCCTGGGCAACTTGGTGAGACCTCATCTCTACAATAAATCAAAAATTAGCCGGGCGTGGTAGCGCGTGCCTGTAGTTCCAGCTACTTGGAAGGCTGAGGCGGAAGGATCGCCGGAGCCCAGCGGGTCGAGGCTGCAGTTGCCGGGAGTGGCCACTGCACTCCAGTCTGGGTGACAGAGTGAGACTCCAACTCAAAAAAAAAAAAAAAAAAAATTAATAATCCAAATCTGAACTGTACTTTCTGAGGTTAAATCAGTTGTAATCTTGTAGGATCTCCGTGAGCAGGTTGGTGGGTGCATTTTAGGTTTTAAGGATATATGCAAATCCTCCTTTAGAAAACATGGAGCCTTTGTTTTTTGAGTAAGATGGCTTTGTTCCAGTCCTGACAACATTGCCTGGGGACTACATTCAAATTCCCCTTTGATCAATAGAAAGATAAATACTATTTTCAAGTGCAGTGGCTCATGCCTGTAATCCCAGCACATTGGAAGGCAGAGGTGTGAGAATTGCCTGAGCCCAGCGATTCAAGACCAGCATGGGCAACTTGGCAAGACCTTGTCTCTACAATAAATCAAAAATTAGCCAGGCCTGCTTGCGCACACCTGTAGTTCCAACTACTTGGAAGGCTGAGGTAGAAGGATCACCTGAGCCCAAGAGGTTGAGGCTGCGGTGGCTGTGAGCATGCTACCACACTCCAGGCTGGGTGACAGAGTGAGATTCCAACTCAAAAAAAAAGAGAAAGTTAAATAATATGATGTCAGGATTTCTCTCTCAAGGTGAGATTGTTTTTTGTTTTTGTTTTTTTGAGTCAGAGTCTTACTCTTTCACTTAGGCTGGATCACTTAGTATGATCACTGTAGCCTCAACCTGCAGGGCTCAGGCAATCCTTCTGCCTCAGTCTTCCAAGTAGTTGGGACTACAGGCGCACTCCACCATGCCTGGCTAATTTTTTTGATTTATTGTAAGGATGAGGTCCCATCATGTTGCCGAGGATGGTCTTGAACTCCTGGGCTCAGGCAGTCCTCTTGCCTCAGCCTCCCAAAGTGCTGAGATTACAGGCGAAAGCCACCACACTCAGCTACATTACTTTTTTTTTTAAACAAAAAAAGGGGTAAGACTTTTGTTTGTCTTTGGTCTTGAGGGCGATGAGTTCAATAAAATTTCCTCTGTGGTTTTCCTCTGGTACATTCCTTTTCGTGGCAACAATTTTAGGGACTTTTAAATAAGCATCTTTGTTGTATCACTTGAAGCATGGCATTGATCACTCTGGAGAAGTGAAGCTCTGCTGCATCCTGCATATTTTGGTTGGTTTAGAGCCCTACAAACTAGGGTTCAGATCTTTGGCCATATGAGAGTAGGCAAGAGATGTCAGGTTAGGTATGAAACCCTCTGCCCTAGATTTCCTCATCTGTGAAATGAGACTAGTGAGAGCACTTTAGTTTCTTGTGAGCATTGGGTAAGATTAATATATGTAAAGGCCTGAGCACTGTCTTTTATCTAAAAGATGCTCAATGGAAGTTAATTTTTCTCTTTATTTTTTTCTCTCTGAACAAAAAGAGGGTGAGAATTGTTATAACTCATTCTCATATTCTTTGAAAAGCTTTTTGAAAATTGTATGGCTTGTCATTAAGTAAATACTCATGTTATAAATAAGAGAAATTAACAAAAATATTGGATTATTTATCCATTTATTTCAGGTTTTTTCTTAATCATTTCTATTACGGTGAGTCCTCTATATACAGACCTTCAAGTTACAAACTTTCAAAGATGTGAATGTGTGTATGTCCAGTCAGTAAGTTAGTTCACGTGTCTGGCATACATTGTCACTTGCTTGCAACCTCTACAAATGCTTGTGTTTTTGTGTACTTTATTGTACAGTATTGTATAGAGTACAGTAGTACAGTATCTTTATTTCAAGCCCAGGATGTCCTGAAGTGAGGTGATTATGTTAGTTGGGTACCTAGGCTAACTTTGTTGAACTTAACGAACAAATTGGACTTACAAATGCACCTACAGAATGGAACTCTTTCGTATGTAGACTTACTGTATTTTAAGAAATTTCCCCCATCCCTCTCTCACTCCTTTTTATATAAAAGGTTAACTTTCTAAGCCTATTCAATGGTAAAAGTATAACAGCATCATTCCATATTTCAGTACCAAAAGGGGGAGAAGAGAACACTCAAATTCAGTGACCACAATGCAAGCATTTTCCGGAGTGCTAATTAGATAGTACACAGACTACAAGGAAGCTTCACTTTGGCAGTTGAAACCACTTACCATTTTACTAGAACCAAGAGTCCATTTAAGGTCATTTGGGTCTGCATTTATCTGTCATGGACTTCATCTGAGACAGAAACTTTGTGGGAGCAATGTTTAATTTATTGTGACTTCTACCACTTTACTGTTTTTTGTTTTCTGAGTGGTTTGTACCTTTTTTTTTTTTTAAATGTGGGAAGTCAGGCGGCAAATAGCAAAATGAGACTAGATCTAGAATCTTTAAAACCACAAAGAATTTTCCGTTAAAGTCATTAGGATTAGATTATTTTATGTAAGCACCCAAGGCAACATTTGTGCGTGTATGCATGTGTGCATGTATGTGTGTGTATATTTATTAACGATTTATACTTTTTTCTCTTTTTTTAATTCTTTAATATGGAAAATTTCTAATAAATACAAAAGAATAGCACAATGTGCCTCCATCTGTCAATTGTAACAGCTGTCAATATCTGGCACACTCCTATAATATTTTCAAGAGCAGTTCGAATATAAAAGTCTGTGAGTCACAGACAAAATTATGAACAAATGACTTTGGGAAGTTTAAAAAATATATTGCAAAGAAATTACTCCTTTTTTTAAATGTGGGAAATGAATAGATGAAAAATGACTTATTTTGTGATGGATAATTTGGGAGAGTAAGAAGGATGTATGTGAAACTTTGTAAATTCATTGGAATCTAAGAATTAGTGAACTTGTATTGTTTGCAAATGTACTAATGTTCCTTGTTTACTATTTTATCAGACAGAAGGGACTTTTAAGGGATACTCTCAGATATGAACAATGCACTCATAGTTGATGTTCAGAATGACCCAGAAACACCAAAAGTAGGTTTCCAGTGTACTTTTGAATCATGAAAACTATTCACTCTCATTCTGTATAATTTTAGGGAGAGCATAGTTTGTCATTATTGTGTTCAATTGCTAACTCTTGATTTATAGCATAACTTTTCCTGTCTGTGTAACTCTCCAGAACTCAAGTTGCTATGAAGTCTTGAGTTCTGAATTAGGCTATTTACAGTGTAGGTGACATTTTCTCCTCCTCCATCCTAAGGTCTCCTTTGCATGTCAAGACAAGACTTGATATAACTGTAGATAAATGTGAATTTCAGATATTAGAAGGAAGCACACAAATAGGTCGTGAGGTACCTATGCCATTCCTCTGACTGGTCTCGTTTCTATGCCTTTTCCTGAAATCTTCCACTAAGAGGAGTGGAGTATGGAATTGGCACAGCTTCTCTTAGGGTAGGATTTCTACACCAGAGCATTATTGATATTGGGACTAAGGAATTCTTTGCTTTGAGTGGCTGTCTTGAGCAATGTGGGACATTTAGCATCACCCCTGGCCTCTAGCACACTAAATGCTGGTAGCAATGCCCACTCTTACCCAGTTGTGACAACCCAAAATGTCTGCAGACGTTGCCTAAAGTTCCTTGAAGGGCAAAATTGCCTGTAGTTGAGAAACACTATCTTAAAGGGTAGGAGCACCTTAATGTCAATTTCTGTGTGAGTTATCTAACCCTCCGATTGTAAACTCCTTGAGGACAGAAATAAGGTATTTTCTTTCATGTTGAGGTCCCTCTTTCTGCCTCTTACACAATATATAGACTTCTGAGGATTGAATGTACTATTGTTTTTTGGTTTTATCCAAGCCTCATGATATAGTAGGATTTTAACAACAGGACAATCTGGACATTTCTCTTCTTTCCTAACTTTTTTGATACTGGTTTACAACGGAATATATAGCAACTGGCATTTCAGTGATACAGTGGCCTATTTTCTTTCTCATAAAAGACATTACTATATCATACAGTATTTTAACCTTTCCTTTTCAAATCCCATGATACTAAGATGCTTTTGGTTAACAAAAATTTCTATTGAGTCTGGAAGATTCTGTTTGCCTGCCGACTGACCCACCCTCCCATTTCCTCTGCCAAAAAAAAAAAAAAAAAAGAATGAAAGAAAAAAAATCCATCAACCCTTATATTACTCAAAGTCCTAAGGCAGTTTTCCCAGAACAAATGTTCATTTTGACTTTCTCTGTTGTCGAGTTCTTTGTTGACCTATGCAGGCTTGAGGGGCTGCTTTTGTTAACTTGTGCATCGAGTACAGTTTTGGTTTAACACCAGTGTCTACCCAGGTGAGGACCATAATTTAAAGAGAAGGCTTATTTATAATGAAGTACAAAAACAAATACTCAGAAAAAACAATTATTATAAAGGCTCTCTGTACAGTTTCAAAACCAGAACTATCATGTTGAAAATATGAATTTCATATCTTCATAACTCATAACATGATGGTGTTTGGTAAAATGATTATGAAAATGAAGAAAACTTCAGTTTTCTCATTCCGAAAATGGGGATAATACCCCTTACTTTTTAGAGTTGTAATGAGGATTAAATGAATGAATCCATTGAAAGCTTTTAGGAAAAACCAGCTGTAACACAGTAAGTACTCAGTAATTGCTTCAATTTTCATTTTAATTCTTTCCTCAATGATGAGGAATCCTAATGTATTCCCATTTCCCTACCTTTTTCAGAATTCCCATGTTTGTTCTTCAAAGTACTCTGTCCTTTTCCTTTTTATACATTTTATCTGTTGCTTTTATTACACAAATCCAAATGGTACTATCCAAACCACATTTATTGGTCATGTATAGGTGTGTCATACCTTTATAGATTTGTAAAAAAAATTTAAATACCTCTGAGATTTTGCTTTATGGGTGTATCTATGTGCTTGTATATTTGTATGAATGAATCATTTTTGCAAAATTTTTTTTGTAATGAGGAAAAACAAAACACCTGAATACCTATACAAGCTTAAGTTTCACTGGACTACATTTTCATATGACGTGTATGTAGCTCATTGGCTATTTTGTTTGAAAGAGGCTGTCCAGACTTTGAGTCTTGGTTTGACCTGAAAAGATCCATACAAATTCAGGTCTGTACCCTCTGCACAAGTTTAAAAAAAAAAATTTCATTTGTGGCTAAAATACACACTCCTGATTCAATCAGCTAGAATATTCCTTGGGCAGATTCAACTTACTTTGCTTGTTAACAAGGTGTTTTTCTGAGAAGTATTCATGCTGATAACACTACCGGAGAATCACAGGGGTCATATTGAATCCGTGATCAGTTTGTGCAACATAAAGTCAGCTCCTTTAGAAGAAAATCACAGGTGAAGGTCCAGAATATCAAACTAAAAAGCAGATATTTTGTGCTTCTGCTACGGTGATAGGTAGACTAAGTGCTTGCTTAGTAAATGTGCTACCGTAAGGCTTTTCTTTTTATGGAAAAAGACAACAGAAAAGGAATAAAAATAAGCTATGGAATACCTAAATGTGTATAGATTGTTTCAAATGTATACAAAAAACAGAGAATAAAATAATGCCTTTCATGTACCCATCCCCCAGCTTCAGCAATGAATGACACATGGCCCTCCTGCTTCACGATTACCTCCTTCTAACTTGCAAATCCCAGACACAATTTCATCTTTCAATCTTTTGGGAAGTTAAACTTCCCCCCAGAAAAATACATAGTCAAAAATTTGTGTGCCATTTTTCAAAGGTTTGTAGCTTCCCTAAATCTCAGTTTAAGAATCAGCGATCAGCTGGGCTCGGTGGCTCAGCCTGTAATCCCAGCACTTTGGGAGGCCAAGGTGAGCGGATTGCCTGAGCCCGTGGGTTTGAGACCTGCCCAAGCAACTTGGGAGACTTTGTCTCTACAATAAATCAAACATTAGCCGGGCGTGGTAGCGTGCGCCTGTAGTTCTGGCTACTTGGAAAGCTGAGGTAGAAGGATCACCGGAGCCCAGCAGGGCGAGCCTGCGGTGGCCGGGAGCGTGCCACTGCACTCCAGCCTGGGCACCAGAGTGAGACTCCAACTTAAAAAAAAAAAAAAAAAGAATCAGTGATGGAGCCAGCTCATCTGGACATGGAAGAGAGGAAAGATGTCACAAAGCCTTCTGTGTGAGAGGCCTGCCCGCAAGTGTCCCCTGCTCTAAGATTCTTATTTCTTCACTTTTGCTCTTACCCTCATTATCCATCTGTAATATTTGATTTAGATAAAGAAAAAAGATAAAAGAATGCCTAAAAGAGGCTATATTCCTTCTTCTTCCCTTTTGCTCTCTCCTCCTTTTCTTCAAGGTGGCCATATATATATATATAGAAATTGATGAGCCATGTAATTTAATATTGGTTGACTTAAACATGAAAGCAAAAATTCCAAGATTAATAATAATAGAGAATATTATTTGTTTATTGAGCATTTACTATGTGCCAAGTACTTTCTGTAGATTTTCTTACTTAAACGTATCAAGGCTCTAGAAACTATTAAGTAGGTAATATCTATGAGTTCATTTTGCAAATAGAAAACTGAAGGTGAAAGCTTTGAAGTGGCCGGGCTCGGTGGCTCAGCCTGTAATCCCACGCTTTGGGAGGCTGAAGTGAGTGGATTGCCTGAGCCCGCGGGTTCGAGACCCGCCTGGGCAGGCGAGACCTCATCTCTACAATAAATAAAAAAAAAATAGCCGGGTGTGGTAGCGCGTGCCTGTAATTCCAGCTACTTGGAAGGCTGAGGCAGAAGGATCGCCGGAGCCCAGCAGGTCGAGGCTGTGGTGGCTGGGAGCGGCACTGCACTCCAATCTGGGTGACAGAGCGAGACTCCAACTCAAAAAAAAAGAAAGCTTTGAAGCAACTTGCTCAGGATTGGAACACAAATCTACTGATAATTCCAGCCAGCTGTTTAACAATACTAAATTGCCTTTCTCCGTTTCACTCTGACTGTAGCCCATATTCTTAGCTGTGTGTCCCAAGCAAGTATGTGTGGGGTATTTTATAGCTGTATGCGTTATTTATAATAACTTCTTTATGGTGGTGTGAGACATTTCAGAGCATTATATAAAAAAGTCCTGTAATGTATGTGCTGTTGTGAACTTAGGCTTCATGCAAGCAAAGAAGAAACCAGAGACATTTAAAAAATATCCATTTCGATCATATCACTGCTGTCTTAAAACCTCTGAATGGCTTCTTACACATAGGTGACAAGGAAAATCAAATTTCTTTCAAAGGCCTACAAAGCCCCACAACATCTGGCCCCACCTACTTCTCTCAGGATACTCACTGAATTCGTCACCACTTTCACTGTGCTGGAGTGGTTGCTGTTGGTCTTGTTCTTGTTCCTCCTATGTGCTTAGCTGCTTCCTACCTCAACAAAATGCTGCCGAACTGCTGCTGTAATTGGCGGGGCTAATTCCAATCTGGAATTCCATCATCACATAATCTATAAAGCAAGCCTTAGGAATTGCCCAAAACAATACAGTCCTTAAAAACCAGCAGGACTCCTCAGTCTCATGATAGAGACCCTGAAGTCTGTTATGATGAGGCAGCTGCTTTTTGCCAGTTTTTAGCTCCTGTGGACTTGACCTTCAAACCAGCAGTATTCAGCTCTCATCTCTGACTGGGGGCTTTCTGACTGACCTTTTGCTTAGGCCCAAGGCAATGTTTTCATCTCTGACAAACTTGACCACTGCCAGTTTCTTAAGAGTATCGGTCCTCATGAGAAGGAGTTGTTCTGCCTGCGTCGTAATCATCTCTAATACCCGATAAACTGCAAACAATGGTGGCATTTGAGGGGGGAAATGCTAAAACAAAAAGACGTCTGCGACTCTGAGGCAGGGCTAAACTGGGGCACGTGGAAAAGTTCTAGCATGTGGAATGCTGCACTTGCAGCTCCCATGAGGAGGAGGGAACTGGACGGGCCTTACAATGGGCTATTATCAGGGCGCTGTTGAACCACGTAATCGTGGCCCTTTACAAAACCATAAAAATGTGGCGAATATTGTACAAACGCAAACTGCGCCAGGCTTGACGGTTAGACTAAAAATTACATAAATAACAGAGTCCCTGTAATCTGCTCAAATATTTCGAGAAAAAAGAGAAAGAAAGCAAAGTTCATCATTGTATAACCACTTCATGGGTTTACTTGTTGTTTGCAAAATTTTCAATAGAGGAATTCTGTCTGAATATAATTTTATTTATCTAGCTCTGTAGGCTTTCATTTTCATGAAATTTATAGGTTGTTTTTAAATTACAAAATTAGTGCCATGTGCATGATGCAAAATATAGGAAAGAACAAACAAAATAGCAATCACTGATAATTGTATCATTCAAGGATAGTGATTGTTAAGACTTTGCTGAATGGTTTACCATTAGTGATTTTTTTGCTTATGCATATATTTAAATAACATTTTAAAATCAATTGAGGGCCAGGTGCAGTGGCTCATGCCTGTAATTCCAGCACTTTTGGGGGGCGGGGGGATGAGGCGGTAGGATTACTTGAGCCCAGGAGTTTGAGACCAGCTGGGCAACATAGTGAGACCTTGTCTCTACAAAAAAAATTTTTAAATTAGCAGGCATGGTGGTGTGCACCTGTAGTCTCAGCTACCTGGGAGGCTGGGGCTGAAGGATCACCTGAGCCAAGAAGGTTGAGGCTTCAGTGAGCCATGATTGTGTCACTGCACTCCAGTCTAGACAGCAGAGTGAAACTCTGACTCAATAATTAAATAATTAAATAAATATAAATAAATAAAATCAAATTAGAATAGCAGCATGTGTAATGTTTTAAATCTGCTTTGTGTTTCCTCTCATTAAATATTATAAACGTTCCCTCTCATTAATATTGTTAAATGTAAGCCAGCTACGGTGGCTCATGCCTATAATCCCAACACTTTGGAAGCCAGAGGTGAGAGGACTGCCTGAGTCCAAGGTTCGAGACCAGCCTGGGCAACTTGGCGAGACCTGGTCTCTACAATAAATAAAAAAAAAATTAATCGAGTGTGGTGGCACTCACCTGTAATTACAGCTTCTGGGAAGGCTAAGGTGGAAGGATCGCTTGAGCCCAGCGGGCTGAGGCTGCAGTGGCTGTGAGCGTGTCACTCTACTCCAGCCTGGGTGACAGGGTGAGACTCCTACTCCAAAAGAAAAAAAACTGTTAAATGTTAAATTTAATGACTGCATAGTATCCATCTGCATGTAGCAGTTCTCAACTAAGTGCAGTCCCCCCCTCTTCCCACAGGGGGCATTTAGCCATGTCTAGAGCTATTTTTTATTGTCTCAGCTGGGGTTGAGGGCTGCTGTGCTCATGGCGTCTAATGGGTAGAGACTAGAGATGCTGCCAGATGTCATACACAGATCATCCCCCATAACAAAGAATTAACTGGTTCCAGTGTCAATAGTGCTGCAGTTGAGGAGCCTGAACTATAAGGGTATCTCATAATTAATTTAATCCATGGCCTCTTATTAAATATTTGTTTCCAATTTTTTGTGATTAGAAATTAATGACTGGTAAACTTCTTTTGTTAAGGGGCATATAGTAAATATTTTAGGTTCTGGGGGCCATGAGGTCTATCATTCAACCATGCTTTCAAGTCATCTTGAAAGCAGTTACAGACTATACATAAATGATTGGGTGTGGCTGTGTTCCAATAAAACTTTATTGACAAAAAAAGGTGGCATGTCCTGGGGTAGTGGTCTGCCTACCCCTGTTATAGATTAATGCTCTGATAGGTGTCTTTGTATCTAAATCTTTGCCCTATATCTGTGATCTCCTTAGAAAAGTTTTTTAAAAAGTGCTGTTGCTAGATGGACATGTATGTACCTTTTAAAAGTTTAGGACAATTTCTTTTATTTTATATGTTACAGTTCTGCCAGTTTATTTATTTTTTATGAGACTGTTCATTTAATGTGGCTTTTTGAACACATTTATGCCACCACTTTTCCATCAGATTTAGAACCATGGCCAGGGACGTGGAGTGTGAAAGGGTAAGGCAGGGTTTGCTAACATAAATGTCATCTGGAATCAGACAGGTAAATGAGTGAAGCAGGCCAGTTGTCAGTGTCAGAATAATGAATAGAGGAAATGTGGCAAAATGGAGAGTAAGTGCTCATTGAAAGGGAGACGCTGCTCCTCAACCCTGTTCTGATGCTTGCTCACTGGGAGTGTATTTTGGTGCTTCCAGATTTATCAGTCAGAAAAGAGAAATCCAAACTCTGGTATGAGATCCAGAAATCCAAATTTTGGGTCGAACTCCCAATTTTTAATCATTGGTGACAAATTAATAGAACATTAAACACTAGGTTGGCCAATAATCTATGTTTGTGGATTGTGTCTATGGACTACTAGCTTGGGGACCTTGGGATAACTGTGACTTATCCTCGGGGTCTACACATGAAAACAAATCTCCAGGCTCCTGGCTAAATTCTTGAGATCCTCAAGGCCCTATTGACTCCTAGCACTCCTAGATGAGAGCTAAAGAATTGGCAATGTTTGGGCAGACCCTGATAGAAAGGGAAGTGCTATCTCTTGGAGTAGTGTGGGTAGGTTGTGAATCTACTGCCTGGCCTAGAGACTTAGCTCCTCCAGAGTCTTCTGACTTAGGAAGAGTGAGTGATGGTCACATCTCCATGACCTCCAGACATTTCCAGAGGCTGTTAGAATCCTAGCTACAACCCCTACATGGGTCTACATAATCTGGTGCTTTGTTCTTAGCTTCTGTTCTCCTGCTTATCCATGCACGCCAGCCACACTGGCTTCATTTGTTTATTGATTCATCAAATATTTTCTAAGCACCCACTATGTGCCAGTCCATGTTCTGGACAATGTGGAGCTGGGTAGGGAAGATCAGGAGTGTTAGCAGCGTGTGGTCCAGGAATTTGTGCACATTCTTAGAATAGTTATGGAAAATAAGGTTAAAGAGATCATGATCTCAGGGTGGAGTGGGGACAGTACAGTGGGCAGGGATTCTCAAACTTTGGTGTCCATAAGAACCCACCTGAAGAACTCACAAGAGTGGATTTCTTGATTCCATACCCAGAGATTCTGGGTGGGGCCCCAGAATGTGCTTGTCTAGTAAGCACTGTGAGTAGCATTGGAACAGAGACTTGTAGGCCATTGTAGTGCTTTGTTTTTTCTCAGAAATAAGTAGGGAGCCTTTACCGAGGGTTTTATTTGTTTTTACAGAGGAGTGACATGGTCTTACAGTATTGTAAAAATATCTTTATTCATTATATTGAAAACACACTGTAAGGGAGCCAAGACAGAAGCAGGTAAAAGAGTCAGGAGACTTTCAATCATCCAAGTGAGAAAAGCTGATGACCTGGATCAGGTGGTAACAGTAGAGGGAATCAGTACTTCTTGTTGGATTGGATATGGGCTATGAAAGAAAGAAAGAAGTCAAAGATGACCAAGGTTTTTGAAATGGGCAACTAGGTTAAACCATAGGAGGACCATTTTTTGACCTACAAAAAGTGGCAATTTCATGTTTCAAACTAATAGGAAAAAATTGAATTGCCAACAATTAGGATGGAGAAGACTGTGGTAAGAACTGATTTGGAGGAGATGATGAACATGTTAAGTTTGAGAGTCTGCAATCCTTCAAACGGTGTTACCATGTAGGCTTGTGGACATGAGTATGGGTTTCAGAGAACTCTGGACTGGGGTGTCTAAATCAGTGAGACTGAGTTTGATCGCAAGAGCTATGGGTATAGATGTATATAATCAAACTCCAAGCCTTGAGGCACTCTTGACATTTAAGGGGGGGGGGGGAGGAGACTAAGGAGAGCAAGAAGAAATGAAGGAGGTGACAAGAACACCAGGCAAGTGTGGTTAATTGGAAGCCAAGTAAAGAATGCCTCTTAAGAGCCTGCTTGCTGTTCCTTGAACATGTAAGACTTGTTCACACCTGAGGGCTTGTGAGCTTCACTGGGACACGGTTCTTGCCAATCTGCCGGACTCTTCTCACCAACTGCAGGTGAGAACATATTAAATAGCGCCTTGCCACTCAGGGTATGTGCAATGTGTTCCCTGGACCAGCTGGGTCAGCATTTCCTAGGAACTTGTTAGAAAGGCAAGGTCTTGGGCTCCAGCCCTGGCCTATGGAATCATACTCTGCACTTAACAAGATCCCCAAGTGATTTATATATATGTTAAGATTTGCACCCAGTGCTGTATTTAATGTTCTATGAATGGCAAGAGGATAATTACTCTCTCAGATGGCAACAACTCAAAATAAGAAGTTAAAAAACTATCAAAATCAAATCTCTTTAATACTTGTTTCTGTGTTCAATCTTCTGATTGAAGTTGCCATCATACAATTTAAAAACAAAAAAACTGTGTGTAGAGATTTTCAAGAATATTTGAGTGGTTATCCAAGTGACTTCTTTCTTTTATTTTTGAATTGACCAAAGCTAGGATTAAATATAAAATGTATAGTGGCTGGTACATGGGAGACAAGTTTGAGAGAATGAATATAAATTGTTTTCTGTATTTTAAAAATTATTGCTGTGCAGTATGCTATATCCATGCATAATGACTGATAGGATCCTCAGAGAAATGGCTTAAGAGAAATGCTTTTCTTTTAAAGTGAGTGATGGGATATGTTTATTGGGTCTTGTTGCTTCTTCTCCCATAGGAACTTGATTCTAAAGTGATGTTTTTATTCTCGGATTATAACTACTCTGCAGGCAGACGACTACCACTCCTAAATCTCTCCTGCTTCCATTTGGCTCAGATAAAGACTCGGTGTTCTTTTTCTTCTTATGATTTTTGGCTTATTTTAGTATGAAAGAGAAAACATAATGTATGTATTAAAAGTTTTCTTTTGATAATACCTCTTCTTCTGAGGTCATGAAATACTTTGTCCTAAAACCAAAGCATGCCCTTCTTGTGGTTTATAGTAAGCACACCATTTTATAGGTCATTAACTAAGGATAAAAGGCCTGCTAGGGAATTTTTAGTAGGGCTGGTCTAGTTTATTTCATTCTAACATCAAAATTTCAGAAAAATAGATTTGTTACCCTTTCCTTTTATACACATTTGTAACCCATTTCTCTAAATTCAAAAGCCACTGAGTAATAAGACAGGAAGTGGTGTGAATGTATACAGACTAATTCGCACCAAATATATATGAAATTACATTTCATATATATTTATTTGTGCACACCTAGGGTACATGAGTACATCTTTGGATTTATACAGCTTTATCTTTCCCTATGTGCTCAACTAAAGCTCTAGGTAGGAATTTATGAATAGCAAAGGATATTTCAGTAGTTTGTCACTATGTACAGAATAATGGAGGCCTGGCTATGTTTTCTAACCCTGCCAAGACTTTTAACTTCCTTCTCAGATTTTATCTTTCTTTGTCTTTAACATGGGGATAATCTGACATGGATGCTTGTCCAGTGAAGGCGATATTTGAAAAAACAACTGCAGAATTATATATACATATGCGATTTCTCTTTATAAAAATCACCTCATTCTTTCCTTCAAACTTTGCTAGAATGTCTATTTAATAGGAAATGGTTTAGGCTTTTTAATAAGAAATGGCTAAATTCTAGTCTGGTAAAACTCTCCTAGAGTGCAGGGGTCAGCATTTTCTAGAAAAAGCTGCAGAGTAGATATTTTAGACTTCGGAGGTCATACGGACTCTGTTGCTAATCTTCAACTCTGCGATTTTAGAAGCAAACAGCCAGGAACATCATGTTAACTAATGGAAGTGGCTGTGTTCCAATAAAACTTCTTTATCAACATTGAAATTTGAATTTCATATAAATTACATATGTCATTTTTTCCCTAATACTTTTTTTTTTTTTTGAGTTGGAGTCTCACTCTGTCACCCAGACTGGAGTGCAGTGTCCGCTCCCAGCCACCGCAGCCTCCACCTGCTGGGCTCCGGAGATCCTTCTGCCTCAGCTTTTCGAGTAGCTGGAACTACAGGCGCGCGCTGCCACGCCTGGTTAATTTTTTGACTTATTGTAGAGATGAGGTCTCTCCAAGTTGCCCAGGCGGATCTTGAACCCATGGGCTCAGGCAATCCACTCACCTCAGCCTCCCAAAGTGCTGGGATTACAGGCTGAGCCACTGAGCCCGGCTTTCCCTAATACTTAAAAATGTAAAATTTATTCTTAGTTAGGCCATACAGGTAGCAGGCCAGGTTGGGCTGATGGGCAGACCACAGCCATGAAAAAAAGCCTTGGGTTTGTCAACCTTAGTCATCTCAACGCTTCCTTTATTTAGTTGCTCTTTAGTTTACTTTTTGTTTGCATCTGACTTTGCTTCTTCTCCCTTAGGTCAGGATTCATGTCCTCATTGTTCTTATTTTTTGTTAGGATACCTTTGTACAAACCGTACAGGAAACAAATTATGTGTCCAAGAACATATGTTCTGGGCTCGTGTTTTCTTTTGTAGTAACATTATAACTGTGGGACTGAAAAGAACCTTAACACATCAGATGTGACCCTATACAAAACTTTACCCAAGTCTCTGTTTTACCATTTTTTAAAAGGGATTATGACTGTATAACTGACCTTCTCTCTAGATTAACATTTTAAAAAAACAGTATGAGTGTTATGGTGGTGGATAGCAATTGATTAAATGATCGTCCCTTTACTTTTATTTAAATTTATTGAACAAAAGAACTAATTCTCTCCCTAAACATAAGTGATAAATCTGAATACTTTGTTGACTTGTGAAAAAATAAAATAAAATCAGCCAGGCATGGTGGTGTGCTCTTGTAGCCCCAGCTACCGGGGAGACTGAAGCTGGAGGATTGCTTGAACTAAGGAGTTTGAGGCTGTAGTGTGCAATGGTCATACCTATGAATAGCCACTGTACTCAAGACTGGGTGATATAGTGAGATTCCATCTCTAAAAAATATAATATACATACACATACATACATACATAAAATAGAATTAAGAGGCTCTTCAATCAATTTGATTCAAATTCTACTTTCTATGGGGCAGAAGAACAGTAGACATCCAGATAGGGATTTTTTTTTACCCCAGTGAATTCTGTTGTCTGCCAAGTTGGTAGTATCTATAGCCACCATCTTACACTAACATGTGATGTGCTCCAGGGTCTCTTTAGAATGAAACTGGTAGAAAATAACCTGTCAGTGTCACCCAGGAAGTGACGAAGCTAAAGTGTGACAGTTAGGAGGCGATCCATTCCAATTGTCTTGCTATCAATTCAGGATCTGAATGAAGAAAGGAAAATGAGCAAAAAGATTAGAGCAGTAACAAGGAAGAAAAGTTGCAGAGCTTTTGGATTTTTGTACTTTGAGATAATTGATAAATTATATCAGCAAATCCTGCTTTATGATGCATCCCAGCTTCATTTTGTGGTAGCAGTACTCAGTTTTTGTTATCTGAACTTCTGAATGTGAATAGTTGGTTTGAAGGTCAAACCGTGCAAAATTATCAGGAAATCATGACGCTGTTTCTGTCTTCTTTAATGCTTCATATGTGTCCTCATTTGCATGCTTGTTTGATTGGCTGTTTAAAAATTAATGAAAGCAAAGTCATTAACTAAAAAGCTATGAATTAGGATGGTTGAAGACAGAAAATTATATTTATATGGCTTTTTAAATTGTCAAAGAACTGTAGCGCCTTATAAAAATGCTATGAGGGCGTTCGGGCAGGGCTATCATCTTTCTCCAGCATCTTCTGGGTGAGGGAAGTGGGACTTACAGGGGCTCTGTCACATATCACCTGTCCACGGTGGTGTGTGATGTCACTGGGTCAGTGGTGATGCCAGAGTGCTGACCATGTACTTGATCAGGGGTTCTCAAAGTATGATCAGAGGGCCCTGTTGGTCTCCAAGACCCCTGCAAATGTTCTGCTGGGTTAAAACCATTTAATACTAAGATATTATTTTCCTTTTTCACTCTTCTCACAAGTATACAGTAGAGTTTTTCCAAAGGCTACATGATGTGTTAAGATGTCATTGTTCTGACATCTAGTAGGATATTTGCTAGTGTGTAATCTTCTGTTTTCAAATTTCTCAGTTTTAATTCTTAAGACAGTAAATACTGATAGATACAATCCATATAAACACAATAAATTAGGAAAATGTAAAAGGGTTCTAAGACAAAGCATTTGCGAACTGGTGTTATAAATATTTTGCTAAGCCAAGGTTAGAAGCATGGTCTCATTTAATGCTGAAAACGACCCCTAGGAAGCAGGCTTTATTACCAGTCCCCTTGAATATCCCAGAGACGGAGACCTGGAAGAGTTTATGACTTGCAGAAGGTCATATGAGTAGTAAGCTGCAAAGATGGAAATCAAACCCAGGTTTCGAGTTCTTAACTACTCTTCTCGGCTGACTGTGTGGTTAGGCACATTGTCTCTCAAAGACACACCAGGAAATGCCTAGATTTGGACACTAACTTCTCAGAAGAGGATCTTCTCCTCACAAACGAGGCCATCCTCCAGGGAATGTAAACATAAAGACTGTCCTCATAGACTGTGTAAAAACCCTATCTAGTGGTTTGGGGGCTGAGGTCTATACAATGTGAAACACAAAACAGTTGGGTTTCAAAATTTTAAACTTAGAGGATTTGTCTTAGAAAAGAAAGAAGTTCAGATTGCCAACTATGCTTGGAAATTTGGGAGATCAAGCTAGATTGGACAAGTCACAATCAGCTGTAGCTGTTCCTTTTAGATAAGACACGTATCCTCTAGTTTGCCACAGACCACACTACTCCTTAGTACCTTACCTCACAGTTCTCTTCCTATTTGAGGTATTTGGATTGGAAACAGCTGAAGGTGTTCTGTCTACTGCATAACATTTGTAGGCTCATCAGCTTTCAACTACATGAAAACTAAAGACCTACTTATAGTAAAAGAGCCAAGTATATCCCATTCTGCTTACCCGAACTTGAATGTAGTAAAGACCTCCCTGACAGTACCAAATAGAGAGAAAGCTGCTTCTTTCTTTTTTTTTTTTTTTTTGAGTTGGAGTCTCACTCTGTCGCCCAGACTGGAGTGCAGTGGCCGCTCCCGGCCACCGCAGCCTCGACCTGCTGGGCTCCGGCGATCCTTCCACCTCAGCCTTCCAAGTAGCTGGAACT
>CAUYQG010089213.1:0-10174 GCA_963574415.1 Tarsius wallacei
GACATGAAATTGCTGGATTCTGGTTTAATAAAAGGAGAACAATTTGACAGGTGGTGGCTGATTACCTTTTTGTACAAAAGCTACAAGGCCTGAGGTTACCAGCATAACTTAAATGGTAAAGTTTCTGTGACTTTATTATAAGTACCAGCATTTGGAGTTTTTAATGTATTTTGGACTATAGTGGCAGCCTGATAGATTGTTGTAGGCTACAATTTGAATCAGGCACTCGAGTGAATTTTATATAAAATTTGAAGAGGAATCTGAAAATGTTTGGAGACTTGTGCCCAGAAAAGACTTTATTATGCCTAAATTGTTTACAGAATTTTTAAAAATACATTTCTTCCCATACACCTTCCACATACCATCTTTGGCATGCTTATACCAATTTTTGACATATTTGAACCTTCTATTTTTGTCCTATACTTTTTTTTTAACCTTCGGATAACTATTTACACTTCATTATAGGACAAAAATTTACCATACAAGATTTTTTTCTTAGATTAAAATTATTTTTTAGCATCCTTTTTTTCCTTATCAAAACCTTATTTGTACACCAACAACCTTTTTATTTATTTATTTGTTTGTTTGTTTGTTTATTTATTTATTTTAGTTGGAGTCTCACTCTGTCACCTAGACTGGAGTGCAGTGGCCACTCCCGGTCACCGCAGCCTCAACCTGCTGGGCTCCGGTGATCCTTCTGCCTCAGCCTTCCAAGTAGCTGGAACTACAGGCGCGTGCTACCACACCCAGATCATTTTTGATTTGTTATAGAGATGAGGTCTCGCCAAGTTGCCCAGGTGGGTCTCGAACCCGCGGGCTCAGGCAATCCACTCACCTCAGCCTCCCAAGGCACGGGATTACAGGCTAAGTCACTGAGCCTGGCTCCAACAACCTTTTTACATTTTTGCTTTGCTTTTTGCTTTCCTTCTTTTTATCTTTTTATAGATAAACTTTTACAGTTATAATTTGAATTAACCTTTTAGTAGCTTCTGATTAGAGGTTAGGTGAATCATTTAACTCTTGGAACACCTTTAATTCCCACTAGAGAGCAGATGTCAGGAGAAAAACGCTCAGTATGAGCTAAAAACTTAGCCTCAGTATTAATTAAGAAATTAATTTGGACCTCAGTCACATTCATACAGACCCAAGGATTTTCTGGGGTGATGGTAAACAGAGTGCTGGGCTAGGCCATGACCCCCCTGGGCCCCTTCAGTCAATGGCCACCATCAGTGAGCTAGGTGTCCCGCCCCCCCCACCCCTGGGAGAGGCCCCACTGGCTCATTCAGTTGCCTTTTATTGCGCAATTTTGTCAAGGTCCTGGGGGCTTAGGCCATTAAGAACAATCGGGCTTCAAGTGCCCAGACTGGCCACATTCATAACAACTGATACCACCCCCCTTAGCAGGTCTATTCTTACCAGGTCTCTTTTGGGTGGCTGGAGCTTTGTCGTTAGTGGCAACTGCCAATAGATTTGTTTACTCTTCGTCTCGCTGGTGCTCATTCTGGAGTCCTCTTTTTTTCTTAACATCTCAGTTGTTAAGAACTTCAGAAGTTTTCTGTAATTGGGAGTTTGGTATTCATAGTCCTGAGTCAAGCCTCTGGAGTTGAGTATTCAATATCCCAAAGGATATAACCTTGTTTGTAGAGTAGTGAAATAAGTTTTAAAAATACCTTCATATACGGTGGTTTTGACCATTTTTCTTTATGTCTACGAAGTGAATTTAATTGCCAAATGGTAGTAAAGCAAAGTTTGTTTCTTTTCAAACCTTATTATTTGCTAATTTGTAGTGAGTCTAAATTTGATTTTAATAATGCACTAATTTTTTTAACCATAAAATTATAATTTGCTCCAATTATTTAAAATCTGTTCCATTGGGGTGTCTGAGGGAGCAGACTATTACATATTTTTTATTCACATTTCTTGAAAACCCAGAATTTGCCTTTGAACACTTGCAATTTATTCCTCAAAGGAGAATTCTAAAATAAATAAATAAAAAGCAATGTCAGGTATCCCCGGGACCCTGATGGCCTCTTCCAAGCTGAGTGTCCCCAGCCCTCCCTGAAGCTTTTTTCTGCTTCAGGACTTTCCAATGATTCCTACAAAATGGCCTGGCACAAAACCCTTTTAGAGTGAACAGACCACGTAGATGTGAAATGATCTGTTTCTATTTATTTTCAATTATAAACAGGCAAATTTGCTGCAAACTCTTTATATATTAGTAAATTATTAGTAAGTTGTGAAGCGTGGACAATTAGTTAAGAGTGATCATGTCTCACTCTATGTGCCATAGAGTGTTCCTAGTATTTTATCTGCCCCTCAGGAGAAGTACTGAACTTAGCAAGGTGACTTAAGTGGGAATGGCCAGGTCTCATGCCTTATTATGCCCTGTAAAATATTCAGCATTTAAAGCTTTATCAGTCTTATAAGAGGTGTGCTAGATAGGTATAGCCAAAAAACAAACAGTAGTGTTTTCTAGCATTGCATTTTAAAGTAGGTACTTAGCATACATCACACACCTCTAAGAGACTTCCCGACAGTTTCACAGGGACAAGCAGTTGATTACAATCTCAGGCAAGGCCTAAACCTTTAGAGACAGACTCACTTTTAACTAACCTGGCTTCTAGCATTTGAAAACAAGAACAGTCTATTCAGTCCCTTAGTTGCCAGAGAAAGATTACAAAATTATTCCCTCCAAGGTTAGTGTCAACTTGCCCTGAGTTAACAAAAGGCTAAGTAGTATATAGGAAAGATTTCCATGTTTTTTACAGGTGGATTAGAATGAACTCCTTCAGAATCCATGAAGGAGAAGGCAGGCTAAGGAAGGAAGAGGGTGTGGTCTCGGGTGGGAATTCAACCGGTAGCATTTCACATACACCATTTGCACATCCTTGACAACAAAAGACAGGAATTTTAACAGTGTCAACAAGTAGGGAGAAACACTACACAAATAAAGGAAGACAGGAACACTTACGAAGACATAAAATGACATAAAGAAACACGCACGAATCAAGTTCTTAAAATATGACATGTCCCATTAAACAAAGCATAATAACCCAGCCAGCTTTTTTAGCAAATTCAAAGATGGCAGACACACGCAAATAAGGAAGGGATATGGGAAACATCTGTTTCATCCTCTCTAGCCGTACTTCTTACAGAGATATTTCAGACACCTCTTAGCAATTGTCAGGTTGGTATAAACCCCCAACCTGGACCAACCCTATGCGGAACGCTTCCACTGTCCGTCTCATTCACATGCAATCACACAGCACATTCTTCAATCTTCCACCCTAATCCTAGGAGTCAACAGGTTCATCTCTAGACAGTGTTTCCTTCCATTGCCTTTCAGTCCTTTCTCTCAGGCTGGAGGCTACTAGCAGACTCTGGGAGGTGATCAAGCTCCCCTTCTGCCATCTACTGGCAGGTCTATGCAAAGGCCCTTGTTCCTTCCCTTTCCGTGGGGTGGTCGTCCTCATGCCAGTTCCTTGCCTCCTTTGGGGTCCTGTGCTTTCAGGATCTAAACCTCAGTATGCTGGGAGGGGACTCCCTCCTATGGATCAAAAAGCCCATTGTGGCCAGGCAGGTTGCCTCTCCCATCACCCTAGAGGTCATACCCCAATGACAAAGGAAGTGGAACACACCATCTCTGAACTCTCCCCCTCCCAGGAAATGTTGCGGGAAAACAGAGAGACTGTGACACCAAGGCTATCTTGGGAAGTAGCAGTTTATTAGCACCGGTGTGACCAGCGGGCTAATGCTCCAAGGCTGAGCAACCCAGAGAAAGAGGAGAGGAGAAGAGTTTTATCTGTTAGTTTAGGTGAGGGAGGGAGTCGGGTTGTATGGCTATACATTTTTCTTTGGAATTTGTAAGGTAGTATTTAGCAAAACCAGATTTTCAAAGAACAAATTATCTCCAGAGTACACATGACAAGCATGGGTTGTAAACTGATAACTTCACAAAGAGAGGATGTGCGGGTAAGGTTGTGAATGGACTACTATCTTGTATTTCCAGGAAAGTGACCTTTGGTTATTTGGTTTTCTCAAGCCCCATGTCTAGCAGGTCTGGAGCTTGTCAGTTGATTTTTAAAAGGAATAATTTTAACTGTTTTCAGCCCCTATCTACCACAGGATTACAAAGGTGAGCCTCCGATTTAAAGAGATTATCTTTTTTTATCTTCTGGGAGATAGACATTTAAGGAAATCTTTGATGTCAAGATTGCTTTCCCATAGGTTATGCCCAAGAATACAGCTTTGGAAATTCTGAATTTGTATCAAGTTTAAATAAACAAGGGAAACATGTGAATATAATATTGGCAAGTAGCCTCTTCCTGTGACACATGTATTTGATGAGTTGCATTACTGTCTCTGGTTGTCCCACAAGTGACCTATTCCTGCTGCTTTGAGGAGAAAGCAAGGGCTTTGCCTTGAGCCTGGTATCTGTTTCTGTAAGTATCATAGAAGCTAAACACTTGGAAAGGACCCTGCTCCTCAAACAGTGATCCATGGAATAAGAATAGAGGTACTGTCTGGGAGCATGAGAATCCCTTGGGGAGACTATTAAAAAGAGGCATCCCAGGCCACCTCTAGAGTTTAGATTCTGTGATGAATCAGACCTCCAGGTGATTCTAGGCTGGAACTCACTTACCATTTGAGAAAAACTAAGGTCCAGATAGAAGATAGCGTGGTGGAAAGCTCCAGGAATTTGTTCCTTAGGCAAACAACAATTGTCCTGACAGGGTTGAGGGTTATCATAAGTAGTTATGGAACTCTTATGGTCCGAGTAACACTGGGCTGCTCTACCTTGATACCAATAAATCCAAGGGGCAGGGAACTGGTAGAAAGAGTTTCCTTTCTGAATGGGAATCCAGGGAGCAGAGTAGGCTATTGGCCTCCTTATTTTTATTTTATTTTATGTTTGAGTCAGTCTTACTCTGTTACCCAGGCTGGAGCACTATGGCACGCTCCTGGCCATTGCAGCCTTGACCTGCTGGGCTCAGTCTATCCTTCTGCCTCAGCTATCCACATAGCTGGAACTACAGACATGCAGGACCATGCCCAGATATTTTTGATTTATTGTAGAGATGAGGTCTCGCCAAGTTGCCCAGGCTAGACTCAAACCCATGAGCTCAGGCAATCTTCTTGCCTCGGTCTCCTAAAGTGCTGTGCATTGTTCTCTTTAAAATGGTCTGCTCACCCTTCAAGTGCTACAGTCTGCTTTGATAAGTTTGGGTTAGTTAGTATGGATACATTGACTATGAGACTAGAAGAGCATTGTACAGAACCTAAGTTCCAGCCACATTTTGTCAATAATGACATTTTATGATTCACAGTTCCTGGCACCAGTTACCAGAGGTGTCTTAGAGCTTTTTATCAGTAACATTTGGCAGAAGCATTAATGAAGCTTTCCATAGAGTAAAAGGAGTTAATGGGGCCTAAGACGTCATACATTGTTACAGCATACATGTTGTTATATGTAAAAGTGGTAGCAATCAGAGGCAGAATAATCACCTGAGCCCAGTAGGTTGAGGCTGTGGTGGCTGTGAGCACACTACCGACTCCAGTTTGGGTGACAGAGTAAGACTCTGACTCAAAAACAAACCAAAACCAAAACAAGTCACAATTCCCCCCCCAACACCCTATTAGCTGTAGAGGCTTCCACATAACTGTGTTGTGGGGATGGATTAATTAATTAATTAATTAATTAATTTAGAGTCTGGGCCTAGCTTTATAACCCAGGTGGAGGTGCAGCAGGGCAGTCATTGCAGCCTCACTTCTCCTGGGTTCATGGGATCCTTCTGCCTTGGCCTGCCAAAGTGCTGGGATTACAGGGGGAGCCAGTGCTGTACCCAGGATTTTATGAGGGAATTTAAGAGAATATCTGTTGGTTCTGGTTTTTTAGGAGATAGACACTTAAAGGAACCTTTGTCTGATCACTGACAAACTTGTTATCAAAGAAACAAAACAGGAAATTGAGTGCCTTCACCCAATAAAAATACACACTTCACCAAAAGCATTTGAAAAAGTCGCAAGTAGATTGCTTCAACCCTGACAAGCAAAAATCAGCCATCCCTGAAAAGTGAGAGAATTAGATTTCCTGAGTTATCAAAATATAGTACTGGGAAAGTCCATCTTTAAAACAAATTAATAAAACATACAGAGCAACAGGAAACTATGATTCATTCATTAAAAAAATAATTTGACAGAACTCATTCTTGAGGATTCTTAGGCATAGAACTATTATTCAAAGATGTCAAATCAACTGTCAATTTCCAATGAACTAAGGGAAATTCACTAAAGAGGTTCATAGCAGATTTAAGTAGGCAGAAGAAAGGGCCAGTTAACTTGAGGATAAGACCTTGAAATTATCCAGTCCAAGAAACAGAAAGAAAACATAAGAAAGAAAATAAATAGAACATGTGGGATACCACCAAGTATACCAAAATATACATCATGGGGATATCAGAAGGAGAATAGAGAAAGAGAGGCCAAAAAAAAAAAAAAAGTCTGAAGAAATAATGATCCAAAACTTCCCAAATCTGATGAAAGACAAGAATATGTACAACTTCCAAGAAGCTCAATGGACCCCAAGCAGGATAAACTCCAAGAGATTCACATGGAAACAGTCTAGTCAAATTGTGAAAACTCAGATGTAGAAAGAATCTTGATAGCAGCAAAAGAGAGGTGACTCATTACGTAACAGGGATCTTCAACAAGATTCACAGCTGAGTTTCCTTCAAAAACTATGGAGGCCAGGAAGCAATAGAATGGCCAATTTAAAGTCCTAAAAGAAAAATCCTGCCAAGCAAGAATTCTATGTCTGACAAAACGGTCAAAAATAAAGGGGAAATAGAGCATTTCTAGATAAAGGCTGAGAGATCTGCTCTGTAAGAAATACTTAAATGAAAGGACACTAGATAGTAACATGAAGAAATAACAAAAGATGAGCATCCTCCCCTCTAAGGAAAAAAAAAAAAGAATCTGGGCATAGATGCTCATACCTGTATTCCCAGCACTTTGGGGGAGTCTGAGGAAAAGGATTGCTCGAACCCAGGAGTTCAAGATCAGCCTAGGCAACAGCCAGACCTCATTTCTACAAAAGATAAAAAGAATAAGCTGAGTGTGATGCTGTACACCTGAAGTCCCAGCTATTCGGAAGGCTGAGAAAATCATACTGCGGTATGACTGTCCTGCTGCAGTCCAGCCTTGAGAACAGAGTGAGACCTCTATTCAAAAAAGAAAAAAACAGAAACCCTGTAAAGATAACTACCAGCTATAAAAACTCCTGTTGTTGTACTTTTGGCTTGGTCTGGAATGCCCCTATATTACTTAAAAGATCAATGCAGACAATAATAATTATAAATATATGCTTATGTGTGCCCTGTGTAAAGTTGTAATCTGAGACAATAACAATACAAAGAGCGAGGGCATGAAGACATGTAAAAGCAGAGTGTTTATATGCTATTGAAACAAACTTGATCCTAATTAAACTAGGTTGTTAAAAGCTTAAGGAAACTAGGTGTTTAAACTAGTTGTAACTTAACAAGTTTCAGTTTAACTAGGTGTTTCCAATGTGTTCACTAAAAACTAAAACATATACAGTAAAAGATTAAAGAGGGGAATATAAATGCAACATTATAAAATACCATCTTTAAAAAAAGCAGTAATGGAGGCACTGAGGAACAAGAAAAATACAACACACAAAACCAGTAGCTAAAAAGTAGATTAAATACTTTTTTCATTAGTAATCACATTCAATGTAAACGGATTATTTAAAAATCCATGTATGGATATGCTGTCCAGAAGAGATTTACTTAGGATATAAGGACATGGAGAGGTTGAAAGTAAAAGAGTGGCAAATGTGTTTAATGCTAATGATAGCCCAAAGAGATCTGGGATGCTTATATTATTTTCAGGCAAAATAGAGTTTTAATCAAAAGGTAAGTATAGTTGGAGATTTCTTTTTCTTTTCTTTCCTTTTCATTCATTCATTTTTTTTTTTTTTGAGAAAGCAGGATTTATTGAGAGGACACAGAAGCTCCCACAGTGGGAGGGGACCCAAAGGGGTTGCCCCCAGTTGGAGATTTCAATACCCTACTTTCAATAATGGCTAGAACACCTAAACAGAAAAAGCAAAAAAAAAAAAAAAAAAAAGACTTGAGTAGCACTATAAACCAGTTAGGACTAAGAGACATATAAAGAACAATCCATCAGGCTGCAGTAGAATACGCAGTCTTCTCAAGTCAATATATGAAATATTCTCCAGGATAGTTTGTATGTTAGGACACAGAACAAATCTCAATATTTGAAACATACTGAAATCATACAGAGTATCTTTTAGGATCACAATGGAATGAAACAAGAAAACCACAACAGAAGGAAAATAGGAATATTTATAAATATGCAGAAATTAAGCAATACACTCTGAAATAACCAATGTGACAAAGAAGAAATCACAAGGGGAATTAAAAATTACCTTGAGATGAATGAATCAAACAAAGCATACCAAAACTTATGGGATGCAGTGGAGGCAATGCTGAGAGGGAAATATACAGGTATAGGTACATATTCTACAAAAGAATGATCTCAAGTAAGTAACCTAACTGTACATCTAAAGGGACTAGAAAAAGAACAATATATTACATTGAGAGCTAGCAGGAAAAATAGAATAGGAAGGTATACAGCAAAAGGTAGTGAAATAGAGGCCGACTTGAAAACTCACAGAAATTCTTAGACTGAATGACAAAAGACTTTCCTCTAAGAGCAGGAACAAGACAAGGATGTCTGCTTTCATCACTTCTGTTTAACATAATACTGAAAATCTTAGAGTAATTAGGCAAGAAAAAGAAATGAGCTTCAAAAATAGGAAGTAAGAAGTAGAATTATCTCTGTTTGCAGATGACTTTTATGTTGAAAACTCTATGAACATCATAAAAACTGTTCTAATGAATACATGAATTCAGCAAAGTTGTGGGTTACAAATTCAGCATACAAAATCAGTTGTGTTTCCAAAGGACACCCTGAACAATGAACACCCTGAAAAGGAAATTAAGACAGCTATTCCATTTACAATGATGTGAAAAAGAATAAAATACTGAGGAATAAACTTAGCCAAAGAAGTGAAAGTTTTCTATCAGTATTGAAAACTACAAAACCTTGCTAAAAGAAATTAGAGACACAAATAAAGTTATCTAATGTTCATGGATTGACTTATTCTCAGTCCTGCGAGGGATCCAGTGTCTCTGAAGAGTTATTGCTTCCAAAAATACAACCCTGAAAAATCAGCAACAGTTTTACAAAGCGCTTTCTGTTTGCTCTCACTTTCTCTCTCTCTCTCTCTCTCTCTCTCTCTGCACCCCCCCCCCCCTTTTTTCCCTTGAATATTGAAGGAGTACACGTGCATGGTTGTTACATGGGTATATGGCTGATGATGATGTTTGGGCTTCTGTTGAACTCATCACCCAAACAGGACCCAAATAGAACATAGGATCCAATGTGTAGTTTTCCAATCCTTGTCCCCTCCATCCCCCACTGCTTTTGGAATCCCCAGTGTCTTACTGTTTTCATTTTTATGTCTGTGTGTACAGAATGTTTAGCTCCCACTTATGAGAACTTGTCATATTTGATCTTGTGCTTCTGTGTTTTTTTAACTTTTAATTTTTTTATTTTAAAGATGTGGCGCATGATTCAGGGTTAGGTACACAATGTTCATTATGCAGGTACCCTTGCTGATGAGGTGTGACCCCCCCCCAACCCCAGGCAGAATCTCACTACTGCCAATTCTGCTTCCCTGCCCCCTTCCTGGCAGTTTCCCGCTACTGCCAATCCTTTTCTTCTAGTATTATGGTAATGCTCAAGGTCTGTTTATGAGTGAGAACATGTGATACTCAGATCTTTGTTTCTGTGAAAGATCACTCAGTATTATAGACTCTAAGTTCATCCAGGTTGCTGTGAAGTTCATGATTTTGTTCTTTATGGCTGCGTAATATTCCATCATGTATATGTACCACATTTCTTTTATCCAGTCTTTTTTTGAGGGGCAGAACGGTTGGTTCCATGTTCTTGATACTGTGAACAATGCTGTGATAAACATACGTGTGCAGGTATCTTTTTTATAGAGTGATTTGGGTTCTTCTGGGTATATTCCCAGTAGGGGGATTGTAGGGTCATATGGAAGATC
>CAUYQG010089215.1:0-12922 GCA_963574415.1 Tarsius wallacei
AAACCAGCCGGGTGTGGTAGCGCGCGCCTGTAGTTCCAGCTACTTGGAAGGCTGAGGCGGAAGGATCGCCGGAGCCCAGCAGGTCGAGGCTGCAGTGGCCGGGAGCGGCCACTGCACTCCAGTCTGGGTGACGGAGTGAGACTCCAACTCAAAAACAAACAAACAAAGGTGACACCACTCCTGTGCTCAACTGCCTTTTGGCCTCTGAAACTCTTTTGCTTTCATACAATTTTTATGGTGCAGACTACCTTTTGTTATCTTTTATCATTTCTTGCCTAAACCCTGAATCACATGCATAATAATTGCCTGGACTTGTTCTGTAAAAACTCTGCAGCTCTCATTGACCTGGGTTTTAGACCTTCTGAGGTTGACACTGCCTGATTTGCAAAAGACATCTCATTTTGATTAATGAGAGAACCTCTGTCTCCACCAACACCTGTCCTGGCCTTTGCGTCCTCCTATCTAAAGTAAGGGACAGGAGCTCTGATGACCCAGAGGTCTCCTTCTTGTGCTAACATTTTGTGATTCTAATATTAATAATGGTAATGGTGAAAGACAGGTTATCTGGTGGGTTGCCAGTCAAAATCACTAGTCTATGTCATGGATAAAGGTGTCTGAGGTTGACAGTGACACAATAAGTCAAGGTGACCTTTGTGGTGGTTATGCTGAGACAGGTCACACAGTCCTAGTGAGCTGCATGGCTTAAGAGGGCAGTCATGTCAGTGTGCCGGGCTTCACTACAGGAGACCGGGCCTTTCAAATGTCCTTGAGACAAAGTAGCAAGCAGAGCTGAAATATTCTAAATAGCTCCTATGTCTCCTAGGTTCAGTTCTTGCAAATGTAAAAATAGAAGAACACTGTGTATTGGGTCTTTTATAAACCGTAAACTGGAAATACCAAAACATGAACTTCCTCTAGAGAGGAGTAGGAGTTTGCCTTCTGCCTTTTGTGAGGGAGGCAGCAAGATAACTGATATGCTGGTTATTTATAGCCAGGCAGTGACATCATGCTGGTAATTTGAACTGTAAAGGAGTGTTTTTTAAATTTCTGCATAAGCCTTGGATCATATTTAAATGATGTCAAGCATTCAAAGGAGGAAAAAAAAAAAGAACACTTCATGTGATGGATGAATGGAAAAATGCCTAATTGGCTTGTTGTTATGCAGGCAAGATAACTATACTGTAGTGTTGACCGAATGTTACATAGCCACACAGATCACTTTTGATATTACACAGATATGGCCTCAGGCTTTTTCAGAGGTGAACCACTAATGGGAAATCATGAGCTTTGGGAGGCAGGGAGGTGAATGGGATGTCTGTGAACTGGATTGAGTTGTCCTTATTTTGGTGCTGTAAAATTTCCACCTCAGTTTCTAGTATGAAAGCACTGCAGAGCTGCATACACTTCTCCTGCCAATTAGTCTGCACGTGAAGGGTTTCAAGACATTGTATTCTTAGTCATGGAAATAGCTGCAGCATTGCAGAAATTTGTGATACTCTCTACCCCACACTATAGTCAGTGTCTCTGTTCCTTATTCAGTCACATTAAAGTGTCCAGAGATTTTTTTTTTTTTTTTTTGGCCCTAGAAAGTGTATGTTCTCATTCAAAGACAATTTCTGGCTTGTCTCTGTCCTCATTTCACAAAAGGTTTATTTTATTAATTCTAGCGGAGAAAAGGGTATAAATATCTGTATGATACATTGAATGAAATTCTAGGGGAAGAGTTGTTAGTGTAGATTTTTGTACAATAGAAATATACAAAAGAAATATTGCATAAGTTAGGATAATGATCTGTCATATATGTATTTGATTAGCTTCACTCTTACATCAACATTTTTAAAAAAGTAATATCTTCAAGTTTTCCTCCTAATTTTTAATAATTTATGCCACTGATGATTTCTGAATGCAGCTCTTGTAAATATGTCTTTGTTCATTTTCATTGGCCTCATATAGGGAATTACTAGTTAATTGTTAATTATAAACCCTGAAGAATAATCTTAAGTGAGTTTTTTTAATTTAAAAAAACAGAGACAGAACTCTTGTAAGAAACGCATGTGGTGGAAGGAGCATAATTTTCAAAATCAGACATCTCTAGCTTTGATCCTAATTTTGCTGCTTACTAGCTCTGTGCGATGGGAATAAAGACTTCGCTTCTATGAATCTATTTCTTATCTCTGAAATAGGAAAAATACTTATGAGTGGGAAAAATCTTTCTGAAGACTTAGTGTGGTTACATATACGGCTCTTAGCACAGTGGGCCCAGATTAGGCATCAGTGAGTGTTAGTTCCCCTTCCACTCCTCCTTCTTTCTTCTTAGCAGCCTTAGCTTTTGTTACATTTCCTTCTACCCATTTTCTTTCCTTTTCTTTTTTTAAAATTTGTATTTTAAAGATCTGGGGTCCAAGTCAGGATGAGGTATACAAAGGGTCATTGTACGGGTAAAGTTTGGGCCTCGCTTTGGTCCCCACTTCACCTGGTTTGAGATCAGGTACCCTTATTGGCTGTCTCTAGGTTTTATCCCTTATTTTGTTCAGTTCCAAATATTCACAAAAGAAGTTGGTTTAGAACAAGGTGCAAACAGTTGAGGCTGCATAAAGTCTGGTCCCTATTTTGTCAAGAACTTACCCCGTACTCGTTTACGAACAGAACTGAAGCTATTGGGTTCTCCTATTTACACAGTACTGATGGGTAGCTAAACAATAAGACAAATGAAGGTGAGTTAAAGTCTCTCTCCTGGGAAAATTCTCAAAGACTTTCCCTGAAAAGTTGTTGTTATTTTGGTTTCTGGCCAAGAGTTCAGCGAAGCCAGTTTTTAAAATTACATAATTACTTTTGAGAATCACTTTCAAAAGTATTGCTTACAACGTGTTCTTTATACAAGTTTGCCCTCAGTTCAGCTTTAACCCAGAGAAGATCGAATTTGAAGGGTGTCTTGTCTCTGTCCTAACTGATAATTCAGCTCTATGGGGAAAGATCCTAGTGGCCATTCAGAGGGTATGGGGCACAGCAGTGGGAAAAAAGACTACTACTACTGCTTCTGCTGTTACCACTATTCTTCATGCAAATCAGAGAACAAGACAGGCCCAGCTGATGTGGTAATTCATGTAAATTCACAAAGCAAGAGCTCCCTTTCTAACTTCACAATTAAACTCCCAGATTTTCTGATTGCCTTCTGAACAACACGGGAACTCTACCTAGACTTTTAACTAAATTCCGTTTAAAATATATTTACATCCATTTAATGAGCGTATAGTACGAAATTCAACGAAAGCAAAGAAAATGCACGTGCACTATGAAACATATGGAAAGATGATTCTTTCACAGTTTCCTGTCAAATGACAAGGCACATTGCAAGTCAGCATGGATACAAATAAATCAAGATTGCTTGCCTTTCAGTGATGTACATTGAGATTCTTTCTAAAATCTTGAACATTATGTGCAAAATATGAGTAAAAGGACTTATGCAACACTAAGTTATATAAACTAGTAGTGGATGGTTTATTGAGGACCGTGTTAATGACACTACACATTATCTTGAAAGAAATTAGGAGATTTTGAAGACCTAATAAAATGTCACAGTGTAGATCTAACACCATAGTCTAGTACTATTTCAACAAGGAACAATCAGTGTTGCATAAGATCCTTAAATTTTATTTATTATTCTGTATGTTATTATACATAATGCATAAAATCTTATTAGTCAAATCTAGTTTGTATGCCTGTTCTGTAAATACAAAGAAGCTTGTGGGTTTGAGTTCTCTAGTTTCTGTCTTAGGATGGCAAGACTCATAGTTTGAGGACTTAGAAAAACAAAGGGAGGTATTCAAAGGCATTGACCAGCCACAGGTGACAAATGTCCATTCAATAACAAAAATAGGAGAAGTGGATTTTGAAGGCAAGGTGAAATTTTATCTGGAAATATTTTATTTAAGTTTTAGAGGGAATAGATGGGGAAACATTTAATAGACTTTTTGGAAATGTCTAAACTACAGGTATAGACAGAGAGGATATTATAAATTATCTACAAATGTTGAAGCTAAGGTAATATATAAACTGCCTAAGAAAGTTAAGGTATTTTCACTCAAAAAATTAAAAATAAAATTAGAATATAATCTAGCACGACCACTAGGAGGTATATATCCAAAGGAAATAAAACCAGTATGCCAAAGAGATATCTATACTCTCATGTTTATAGCGACACCATTCACAATAGCCATGATAGAGTCAAACTAAGAGTCCATTAAGAGATGAATAGATAAAGAAAACATGGTATAAATACACAGTGCAATGCTAGTCAGCCTTTTAAAAAGAAGGAAATTGAGACAACATAAATAAAACTAGAGGGCAGTATTCCAAGCCACACACAGAAAGACAAATTCTGCATAACTTCACTTATATGTGGAATCTGAAAAAGTTGAACTCACAGAAGCAGAGAGTGAAATGGTAGTTACCAGAGGTTGAGAAGAAGCAGAGGAATGGGGACATATCGGTCAAATAATACGAAATTTTAGTTAGATAGGTGAAATAAATTCAGGAGATCTATTGTACAACATGATGACTACAGTTAATAACAATATATCATATTCTAAAAAATCTCTAAGAGTAGATTTTAAGTGTGCTCACTACAAAAAAAGATAAGTATGTGCAAGAATGCATGTTGATTAGCTTGATTTAACCATTCCACAAGGTATACATATCTCAAAATATTATGTTGTACAAGATAGTCATATACAATTTTGGTCTGTAGATTAAAAAATAAATTTTAGATTGTGTCACTGCACTCCAGCCTAAGTGACAGAATGAGATCCTGACACAATAACTAAATACATACATACATTTAAAAAATTGCACTGCCATAAAAAAGTGATGGTGTGTTTTTTTTGTTGTTGTTGCTGGCTGTTAATGGTATTTATACACAATGATAATGGAGCCTTGAAGAACGCTAACATTTTAGTGGCAAGTAATGGAAGAAGTCCCAAAGGTAATTTAGCAAGGACAGATTTTTGTTTGTTTTTTGTTTTAGAAAGCCAGATTTATTGAGAGGACAGAGAAGCTTCCACAGTAGGAGGGAACCCAAAGAGGTTGTCCCACAAGGACAGTTTTAATGGAAAGGAAGGGATGGAAACCAATTTCCATTAGAAGAATAAATGGAATATTAGGAGGCAAAAAGTTCTGAAAGGAAGAAGAGATAAAGTTTTACACTACAACTGAATGACTGGATAATTTTTCTGACCCTTAATACATGCAAGAGAAAGGGGTTAGGTTTTAGGCTGACCAACTGCACTATCTAAAGTGCCAGCACAGCACAAAGAGTCTGAGTTCATACTCTAGATCTGTTGAGTTTAATACTGTTAACAAACACAAATCCTGTGGTTTTCAAATGGTTGACAACTTTATTATTTTCTTTTCTTCAAGTTGTTTCAGTTGTTTATTTTTTTATTTGTGAGTGTGTGTGAAGTTACACTCGTATGAATAAAAGACTTGACTGAATTAGTAGAATTGGGCTAAAACATGCCAGCTACTATAGAGGTAAAGGACATGGAATAAACTCTGCAAGCTTGTGTTGTTTCCTACTGCAAAAACAAAATGGCTTCAGAAAGTAAGGACTGAGTTACAAAGTCCTTGACTGTGGCTAATGAATAGATTTTTATGGAGTGACAGCGCTGGCCATAGAACTCTCTGGCCACTTTAATCCTTCTGACCAGCTTATTATATCATATCTGCCTCCTTGCTACATGTATTTTTAGTAATTTTAGTGCTTTTGGCAACTTCGAAGTGATTACCAGCATTGAGGAAAAAATTATCAATGCCACTTGTTAAAACACCGGGTGGAACATTTTATTCAGAGCTGTCGCAATAGGTATGGGGGCCAATGTAATGAGATTTTGTAGTGGGAGAGAGAAGTTGAGCTCAACTATGACGATAGCATGGCAGATAGAAATTTATAGCCAAGGAGCAGGGTTGGGGTCAGTTGATGGAAAAATGACTAAGAGGAAACAGCAGGAGCAAAAGAGGTTCTGACTAAGCCAACCCAACAGGATTCTTGCTGAAGACAGGCCAGGGTTATCAGACATATTCCGTGGGATGGTGAAAACTGAGGAACCTGGTAAGATATCAAGAGTGATCAAATATGGAAGATGGGGATTACTTGCTAATCTGACTTAACTGGGTTATTGGCTAAAACTGGTTACTACAAAGAAGAGCAGAGACAGCCCTAAGAGAAGGCTCAGGAGCCTAGGCATTTGACATTTGACAGCCCTAAGAGAAGGCTCAGGAGTTTTGACATTTGACTAAGCAAAGAATCTTTGTTACCAGATTATCCTTTTTTTCCTAGGAGCAAACCCCAGCACTGGGAAGCAAGGGTACCTAATGGCCATATCTATAGGAAAAGTCCTTGTCAATAACACCATAGTTATTTGATCCAATGATGGATTCCATAGCCAAAATGGCAAATCAGAGGAGGGGATAGTGAGCCTTGGAGTAAGCTGGGCTGGGTTCCTTCAATGACAGGTAGAACCTGAACAAAAATGACCAGTGTCCTGCAACTAAGTTCCTGGATCTGCCTTGCCTTTTCCCTTCTCTCATCCTGATATTTCTTCTGACTTTGTGAGAAATGTCTATAGTCTTCCCACAGATTCTCTGGTTTTGTTTATGCTAGCCAGCCTTGATTCCCACTGCTCTCCACCAAGATAGTTTAATGAATTCTCATACAATTTAGATGACTTGAAATTCCAAGGCACATTCTTGGGATTTCATGGTAAAATTACCATTCTCTATTTTTGGATGGAAGTGTGAACCAGTGATTTTATACTGTTCTATCAGAGCTTCTGTTTCCTGTCAAATTTCCAACTAGACTATAAGATCTATGGAGGAAGACAACATTACTGATTTGCACACCAATGAATCCTATGCTCCTAGCACAGGGCGTGGCATTTAGTAGGTGTGTCAATATTTTTGGATGAAAGAATTAATGAACTAGACACTTGTCATACCTCTCATGGTGCAATTGGCAAAATACACTCATTTTGCATTACTACAATATAACTATGAATGCTCTTTTTATTTATTTTTGGGCTTCCATTTATATTTCCTTATCATTTTTTTCCTTCCACCATCTCATGAGCTTGAGTTAATTTCTTTGTTTTGAAGGGCTAAATTCATTCTGAACCCATATTATGAGCATTAAATCATTACTTTACTCAGAAACTGAGTTTCAAACATGAAAAAGAAGAATGAAGTGCAGACTGACCAGCATATACCAAATAACTTGCAAGAAACTACAACAGCTGACCCAACAAATTATTCTTTCTGGTCTTTTTCTCTGTGAGAAAGAGAGGAGAACACTTTCTATCTGAACCTCTCAGTCAATGAAAAATCAGTCATCTGTTGGTAGGCATCCAGTGTAGCTAATGCAGTTTTCAAAGCATTAAAATTGGTAATCTCACATCCTGAGTTTGGCTGGAAGAAGTGAGGAAGGTTGTTGTCTCATGAATGTTCTGGGTCTGCTTTAAAACAGCTGTGGAGCAGCTGGATCCTGCCTTGATTATTCACAAATTTCTTTCTTCCAAAATATAACATATGTTATATTTTATATATAACATGTTATATTTTATATGTTATATATAAAATATATATGTTATATATATGTTATATCTGAACTAAAGACAGGGGATCTGATCATGGGGTGCTGGTAAATGTTTTACATCTTTCTGGGAAGGAAAAGCAAAAAAACAAATACATAAAATGAAAAGCCCCTAGTTGTAGTATTTGCTGATTTCCATGGTATGATTTTTTCTATCATGGCCAATTTTCAGTCACCAGTGTCATGTCAATCCGCTCACAAACTCCCTAAGAATTTATCCCTGGGCTCTCAAGAGCTGGTTTAAGTAAACTATAGCACACCACTGATTTTTCTCCTTGGAGAGTGTTTACCACACGTAACTCCACCCACTGTGAAGTTTAGTTTCATTTACTAACACCTGCATACTTATATCCATTTACCAAACTAATATTTATAAAATTCAGTCTTGTGGCTGAAGATAAAATATTAACCCTGTCATCTAAAAGTTAATAGCATAAAAGAGACAAATCTTTTAACAAGTTCATGTAAAATTAGAGGTATGTACAGGCTATATGGAAGCACAAACATAAAAGTATAACGAAACCATCAAGAGAGCAGGGAGACAGCCCACAGACTGGGGGAAAATATTTGCTAACTGTATATCTGACTAAGGCCTAACATCTAGGATCTATAAGGAACTCAAACATGCCGAAAAGAAAAAAATAAACAGTCCCATTACAAAGTGGGCAAAAGATATGAACAGGCAGTTCTCAAAAGAAGTCATATGAGCAGCCAACAGCTATGTGAAAAAAATGCTCAGCCTCACTAATCACCAAAGAAATGCAAATTAAAACCACACTGAAATACCATCTAACTCCAGTCAGGATGGCCACCTGGCTCAAAACACAACAGATGCTGGAGAGGATGTGGGGAAAAGGGAAGACTTCTGCATTATTGGTGGGAGTGTAGACTAGTATAACCTCTGTGGAAAACAGTTTGGTGATTCCTAAAAGGTCTAAAAGTTGACCTCCCATATGGCCCCACAATCCCCCTACTGTGAATATACCTGGAGGAACTCAAATCACTCTATGAAAATGATACCTGCACATGTTTGTTTCTTGCAACATTGTTCACAATAGCAAAAACAAGGAACTAACCGCGCTGCCCATCAAAAAAGGACTGGATGAAAAAAATGTGGTACATATACATGATAGAATATTACACAGCCATAAAGAAGACAAAATTATGAACTTCACAGCAAATTGGATGGACTTAGAGAGTCTATAATACTGAGTGATCTGTTGCAGAAACAGAGAATTTAGTATCACATGTTCGCACTCATAAGCAGAACTTGAACAACTATAATAATACTATAAAAAAAGGATTGATAGTAGTGGGAATCTGCCAGGGGAGATGGGGAGGCACATACCTCATCAACAAGGGTACAAAAAAAGAAGAAAAAAGAGTCAACTTGTTAATCATGAGCTATTTGCTTGCTCTCTGCCCGTGCACAAAACTGGAAAGCTTGCTTCTCTGACAGGCGCAACTGAATTCTACATAACTCACAGTTATTTATCTCATGCAGGGAAGGGACCCATTTAGGAGACATATGATTAAGAGGGAAAAATAAAACACTCCATCTAACATACTAATCAAGCCAGTTCTTTATTTATAAAATAAATACATTCAAATAGCCAAAAATCACAAAGCATTTGAGGAAAACCAAGAGTTTGCAACAGAAAGTTTTAGGTAAATTTTTAAAAAATGGGCCTAGAAAAGAAGTAAACAACAATAAACATGTAATCAGTACCCAAAGAAAGCTTTAAGAGACTTTTAGTCCATGAAATAAAAATAGTGTTATAAAAAGAAGAATAAGAAAAGATAAACACAATTATGATAACACTAAAATATATTTACTCAAAAAAAAATAACAAAATAATAGAACAGAAATTGCCAGAAACCAAATTGTTTTCTAAAATATAGATTCCAAAAAATCTCTAAAAAATTGATTAAAAAGAAAAAAATTAACACCAGTATTAGCATGAGAAAAGACAAATAATATGGAAGATATATATAGTAAGTATAAGACCTGTCTAATACATTTTCAGGAAGACCAGATATGGAGAAAAGAAAATAAACACAGATACCAAAGAAAATAATTCCCAAGAGTGAAAGAAAGGATTGAGCTGTCAGATGGGAATGATCTTTTGAATATTAAGCGGAGCTACTATACAGACATAGATAATGGACAGAATAAAGAATAATGGGGACATTCTTTAGATGGGTGTTGATAGAGTGAAAAGTTGGAATTTAACTGTTAGAAAGAAGCAGAATGGATGCAAAGAGTCCAGCTAGGGAACACCAATTGGGAGCTGATGAATCTGGACTAACCTACTGGCATGGGAGATTAAAGAAGACCAACGTGCTCATATGCTGGAGGTAGAATTAGTAAGATGTGCCTGATAAATTAAGGAGTAAGAGACAGATAAAGGAAGGTATCAAGAGTAACTAGTGGGTTTTTGGTTTGGGTAACATGGTAAATGGTGGAGTCATTTACCAAGAAGGAAAGACAGTATGTTAAAAAATAATTTCTTTTTTATGGCTGCGTAGTATTTCATCGTGTATATGTACCACATTTTTTTAATCCAGTCCTCTTTTGATGGACAGCATGGTTGCTTCTGGGTTCTCACTATTGTGAACAATGCTGCGATAAACATACGTGTGCAGGTATCTTTTTTATAGAGTGATTTGAGTTCTTCAGGGTATATTCCCAGTAGGGGGTTTGCGGGGTCATATGGCAGATCGATATTTAGAGCTTTTAGGAATCGCCACACTGTTTTCCACAGAGGTTGCACTAGTTTGCACTCCCACCAACAGTGTAGAAATGTTCCCTTTTCACTACACCCTCTCCAGCAACTGTTATAACACCCCGTATCAACAAGGGTGCCTGAATGAAGCATATTTGTATACCTAACCCTTAACTGTACCCCACAATGTCAAAATAAAAAATATGGATATTAAAAAATAATAATAATAATAATTTCTGATAAAGGGGAAATAAATAATTTTGTTAGTGCTCTTAAAGTGTTAGACATTCAAGAATCATTTAAATGTAGATTTTATGTGCAAGGCAGTGAGATATGTATCTAAAGTTAAGAGAGAATTCTGAATTGTGGATCTGCATTTAGGTTTGTTGTTGTTGTTGTTTTTTATCACTAAATACAGCACTTAAATCCACATGAATAGATGAAATCACCTAGAGAAAAATGTAACAATAAAAGTAATCAAGGACTGAGTCTTCAGCAATTAGTACTGAGATCAGGTAGAGGAGAGGCACCAACAAAGTGGATCAACAAGGGAGGAAAGAGAACAGTTTTGTCAAGAAGGCCAAACATGAAGAGAAGAGAGTCTTTCAAAAAACAAAGAGCAAGCAACTACTAATTGCCTTAACATAAATAATTTAACTGATGGTTTAAATAATAGGTTTGTTAGACTCCAGCCTCGGTGACAGATCAAAACACAGTCACAAAAAGGGGGAGGGAGGAGGGGAAGCGTCCTTGTAACACACAATCATAATCTCTGAATTTTTAACTTAAAAAAATTTTTTTTGAGTCAGGGTCTCACTTCATCACCTAGGCTGGAGTGCAGTGGCACGATCATGGTTCACTGCAGCCTCAACCTCCTGGGCTCAGGCAATCCTTCCACCTCAGCCTCCTAAGTAGTTGGGACTACAGGCACCTGCCACTATGTCCAGCTAATTTTTTTAAAATTTTTTTTGTAGAGATGAGGTCTGTCTATGTTGTCCAGGCTGATCTCAAACTCCTGGCCTCAAGTGATCCTCTTCCTTCAGCTTCCTAAAGTGCTTGGATTACAGGTATGAGCCACAGTGACTGGTCTGAATATAAATAATAACAATAAAAATAATGGGTTTGTTTGTTTATTTATTTATTTTATTTATTTAGTGGTGGGGCTAAAAGCCAGACCATATGAGATGGAGGCTTGGTTAGGAGTGAGGAAAACTCTTTCTAGAAAGCTGGCTCAGAAGGGGAGCAAAGAAACAATCAAGTAGCTGAAGAGTTATATGTGCTCAAGGAAGGATATTTACTTTTTTAAAAGATTGATGTTCACACACTGAGGGGCATGACGCACTAGTAAAATCATAGCAAAAATTATAGTCCAAGGCACAACATTAATATATCTTTTAACTGATCTAATAAGTTTCTCTAGGATTTTTTTTTTTTTTAATACAACCCTCAGTTTGGGTCAATAATGTCAGACCAGGAACAAACATTAAAGGGTGGCATCCAGTGAATAACCACAATGATGGAGCACACATTCCTCATTCTATGTTCATCAGGCTCAAACAAAGAATAGGTTTGAGGAAACTGTCAGAAGCCCTAGGCTATGGAAATTTTAGACCCTCCTCTCAAATGAGTCTTTGAGGAACACTGAATGACCACCACAGATTTTTAAATTATACCTTGACAGATGTGTGTACAGCTACTGCAAGTAGTCTTAGGACCCAGTTAGAGATGTTTGGTTAACATCCCTCTGGGAAGACTGAGCCATTTGACAAGAACATCTCCTCAAGAATGAATTGCGGGGTCATTGGCGATGGGTCAGATTCTATATACAAAGACTTTGTTTAATAAGCATTAACAAGTTCTTTCAGTATCGGACTCACACGGAAACTTTTTGTTGAATTGTTGGCTTTATAATGGAACCATGAGTTTTTTAAAGACAGGGACTGTAATCTGTTCTTTCCTAGGGCTCCAGCATCTAACCCAGGGCCTGGCACTTGATGGCTCTTATTAAATATTTATTGAATAATGGAATGAATAAATGGATTTAATGAATAAAGTTATTAAAACTGGAGATGCTATTCATGCAAACCCATGGTTCATAAAGGTAATGTTCATATTACTGACAATCATACTCTGTAGAAATGGAGACATCCCAGTTTTAAATCTTACCTATTATCTCCTCATGTGCCTCTATTATAGATGTAGACAGATGATAAATGTGATGATAGATAGTCAGATAGATAAAAAGAACTAACCTATGAAAAAAATATTTCCATTCTCCATCATTCTTTTTTTTAATTTTTTTAATCTTTTTTATTTTTGAGTTGGAGTCTCAGTCTGTCCCCCAGACTGGAGTGCAATGGCCGCTCCCGGTCACCGCAGCCTCGACCTGCTGGGCTCCGGCGATCCTTCCGCCTCAGCCTTCCAAGTAGCTGGAACTACAGGTGTGCGCTACCACGCCCGGCTAATTTTTTGATTTATTGTAGAGATGAGGTCTCACCAAGTTGCCCAGGCGGGTCTCGAACCCGCGGGCTCAGGCAATCCACTCACCTCAGCC
>CAUYQG010089217.1:0-13064 GCA_963574415.1 Tarsius wallacei
CCTCTCTCTCAATAGTTATTACAGGCCAGGCACAGTGGCTCATGCCTGTAATCCTAGCACTTTGGGAGGCCGAAGCGGGAGGACTGCTTGAGCTCAAGAGTTCAAGACCAGCAAGGCAATATAGTGAGACCTTGTCTCTACAAAAAATTTAAAAAATAAAAAAATAGCTGGGCATGGTGGTACACGCCCGTGATCCCAGTTACTCAGGAGGCTGAGGCAGAGGGATCGCCCGAGCCCAAGTGGTCAGGGCTGCGGTGAGTCATGACCATGCCACTGCACTTCAGCCTGTGCAAGAGTGAGATCCCCTCTTTAAAAAAAAATAGCTATTGAATTTCTCTCAAATGCTTTATGATACAGAGAGATGCTAAATCTCTACCTAGATCTAACAACATGAAATAAAAGCGTGGAGACAGGCAGAGCCCAGGTTGAGCAAAGACTCCCATGCACTTTGTTCCTTAAGGACGTCTCTTCATGTTTCACAGTCCTTTGGTCAGACCAGGGTGAGTCCAGTTGATCCAATCCCCTCTGCCCTAGCTGGAGGGCACCCAGTGAAGGAAGGCTGAAGTGCCTTCAGAGGTCAATCAACACCCCCACGGCAGAGCCCCATGTACGCCCCCAGACCCCAGGCTCCCTGCTCTTGGTGGACACCAGCTCCCTGTACTCACTTCCACGCATTAACCCAACTGGCCCCATCTTCCAAACCATCATTCAGGTTCTACTGCTCCCAGGAGGACTTCCTGGTGATGACAGCCAGTACAGTCATGAGTTTGACTCCTTAGATCCACAGCGCTTCCTGTCTGTATCATTTGCTTGGCACTGATTACAGGTATACATTTTAATAGAGGTGCATTTTGTTTTCCCTACTGGATTGCAAACTGAGGGCAGAATTTTCCCTAGCAACACCACCTTTCACATAGTAAGCATGCTATGAAAATGTGTGAATTAATGCAGAATTAAGTAAGAGATATTGCTTTCCCCAGTGTAGATCTTAGAGGGAAAAAAAAGTCTCTAGGGTAAAAAAATAATTCAGCTTCCAATGTTACATTTTTGCGGGGGGGGGGACCTAATATGTGTACCTGAAATTTAATATGCATAGAAGTCCAGAGTGAGAGTCTATTGTAGACACATTGCCATTTGCTGCTTGCACATTTATGAAAAATTATCCTTTCAGGATGAAATTTTCCATGACTGGCTTCAGATCCAAAATAAGGGTGTTTCTCTCTCTCTCTCTCTCTCTCTCTCTCTCTCTCTCTCTATCTCTCTCTATCTCTCTCTCTCTCTTTTTCTTTTGGAAAATTTGAACAATATCCAGTCAGCCATGTAGAAGTCGGGCATTAGTGAAAAAAACAATGACATGTTTTGTCTTTCAAAATCAATGTAAGCCTTTCTTTTACATAACCAATTAAAAAACAACTAACTTCAAAATGAGAAACTTTCCACTTGCCTAGGCCTCGCCAAGGATAAACCTTGTTGATAATAGATGATAATGGAATGGGAACAGGAGACAAACCAAAAAAGTATGTATCTTTAAGTGTCGCAAATTCCCAAAGTTGCATTCCTCTTCTCATGACTTCTGAAAATGAAAAGTGCATTATATAACGTTTAGGGAAATGAAAAAAAGTTTCCAGATAATTATAGAATAAACTTCTGGACAGTAAATAATGTACTTATCTTGCAAAAAGGGTTCCCTCCAATTTTCTCTTAATATAGACTCTTATGTCTTCTAAACTCTTATCCAAAAATCTTCCCCACATGATATTTGTTTCAATACTCTGAATCATGCATGTTTATTCTATTCCCTTACAGCTTAAAAAAAAAAAAGTTTGGAAATGACTGGTCACCTTGAACTAGCGAACACATTTCTAATTTGGCAATAGCATTTGCAAAACATATGCAATCTGCAGAATGCAACAACATTAGAAAAATTCTTTAAACATGATCCCTCACTACTGTTACCAAAATTATACATCACAACCAGTAATAAATGCCAAAATAAAATTTAAAATCTTAACTTTGGTTCCCTTTATGCTTATAATTTTTTTTTAAAAAAGGCTTTTTCAGGATATTTTACATTATAGAAAAATTATATAATTATTTTAACACAGGTAGACTATTGAAGGTTTAAAAAAAAAAACCCCAAAGTTTCAACATGCATTACCTAGTCACATACACATGCAATCAGCTCCCAAGAAAACCAGAAACAAACAGGTGAGGAAGGCAGAGCAGCCAAGTGAGTAGAAATCCCCTTGTGACAATAGAAAAACAAAGTTTTTCCCCTGGATCAGTGGCGAAATACCAACTTGTTTGATTGGATTCTAAAAGATTCCTCAGCTCCACGTAGAAATAAAGTTGATGTTTACATTGCAGGGGCAGAGAAGGTATTGATGAGCTCTTCCCAGTTCCCACTGCCACTTCAGACCTCCCATCCTGTAACTCACACTTCCACTGTCTTGATGGCTGGCCATCCAAAACAGTGGATCTAAATCAGTTGCCAAAGAAGTCAGTGTCCCCAGTAAATGGCATCTGACTTTAGGCCACAGTATTTTTACCCAGCTGGCTACCTATTTATTTATTTTTTTATGGATCCCTAGTCTATTCTCCAGGGAGATAAAATTCAAATCTGATCAGGTTATTTTCCTGCTTAAAAATCTTTCGGCCGGGCTCAGTGGCTCAGCCTGTAATCCCAGCACTTTGGGAGGCCGAGGTGAGTGGATCGCCTGAGCCCGTAGGTTTGAGACCCACCTGGGCAACTTGGTGAGACCCCGTCTCTACAATAAATCAAAAATGAGCCGGACATAGTAGTGCGCGCCTGTAGTTCCGGCTACTTGGAAAGCTGAGGCGGAAGGATCGCCAGCAGGTCAAGGCTGTGGTGGCCGGTAGCCTGCCACTGCACTCCAGTCTGGGTGACAGAGTAGAAATTCCAACTCAAAAAAAAAAAAAAGAAAGAAAAGAAAAACAACTTTCACTGGTTCCCCCATTACCCTCAGAATAAAGCCCAAACTCCAGAATTGCTATTCACCTAAAGTGGCCCCTCTTGATTCCATGGTTAAATTAGAGAGAAGGAAGAAAAGAGGGAGAGAGGTCGGGGGAAGGGAGAAAGGAAAACAGATGGTCGCCAACAAAAAACCTTACTTGTCCCCATGTCCCCAACCTACTCCCACCCTCTACCACACTTGACAAGGCAGTCACATTAACTATCTCCTGTTGCTCCTTCCAAATCTCTGCTTATATACACCATCTCCCAAAAGACTTCCCCAACTCCACATGTCTAGGTTGGGGCCCTTTTGGGGTGCTCTGGTGACATCTATCACAGAGCTCCGCATACTATATAATAATCGTCCATTTGCATATCTGTCCGCCACTATGAGTGTGAGCCCTCTGAGGCTAGGAACCCTATCTATCATGTTCCTGGTTACAAACCCAGGACCCAGCATGATGCCTGGTACATGGCAGGGACTCCCTGACAATTTATTGAGTGAATGCATGATCTAGAAACTACGAAACATGAGGAAAAGATAGAGATGCTTGATACCTCCCTCCTTCCCCAACTAGCTGCGAATTACCACAGAAGGGTGGGCATGTGCTACCTTGACCCTTCCTCAGAACCTGGGGTGAGTTCTCAGTCTTTCTCTTCATTCTAATAACCTGTTATCGCAACAGGACAATGTGTGGTCCAGTCAAGGATGCAACAGGCAGTGGTCCTTGCACTAACTGGTGCCACTTCAGTGTGTGGATCAGCAGATCAGCATCTATTTCACCGTAGAACCATCCTCCTCTCTATCCACACTTGGGTCTGGAACTTAGTTTTCCTCTTCATGATATCATTCTGAACTGTATGTACTAAGAGAAGAAAAGGCTCTGCATCAAGAAACTCTTAAAATGTTTTACATTGCACTTGTTTTGGTTTTTTAAAAAAGTCTCTTTTGTTGAGCAACACTTTAGTCGTTGCAATGTTTGCATTATGAGGCAAACAGTTACAAGGAACAGACCCCTGGAGGACAGCGCAGGTTAGCTATGGGATGTTAACAGAGCTGAACATTCAGCAGAGGAGCTACAGGGGATCGCATCTTGAGACTGAGAAATGTCCACTGATTATGACTAGGTAATGACACCCCCGTGATACCATCTTAGGCTCCCTGAACTTCCCTGAAGCCATCTCTCGGCCTCCTGAATTTCCCTGAGGCCATCTTTGGGCTCCCTGAACTTCCCAGGGCCAAGAAGACCGCCCCCAACTCTGTCAACCACTGGTATCCATTAATGGCCGTGACTATAGCGCTAAGGCAGAAAATCAACGAGGAACTGCTGCCAGGGACCGAAGCTTCTTATGTCACAGCCTGGAGTGGAGGCAGCAGCTCTGAGGAGGGGATGAAAATGCTGAGATACTTTCACAACCAGAGCCTACCCTCTCACCACCCCACCCATCCTGCCAGCTGGAAGCCGCTTGGTAGAGGTTGCCTTCCACCCAGGTCCAGGCTAAAGGCCAGCTCCCCAAAGACCCTTGGGAATTCTGTGTGGTGCCAGCTGACAAGCAGAGGCCTGAACTCTTCTGGCATGACCTTGGGCTCAGCCCTTCCCTTCTTTCCCTCCTCCCACCTGCGATGATTAAAGATAACCCAGCCAAGCGACCCGTGAGCTGAACAACAGCAAGGCAGGTAGGGAATGAGAAGGACCAGCCCGGGAAACGCACCATTGAAGTTCCTCAAGCCACATGGACCTTCAAACTCGTCAGACCGGTTTAAAATGAGCCAGTAGCCAGGAGAAAAACTTATTAAATGCAACTGTTATGATTCATTTAGATTCCCACCAATCATGAAATGATAAATGACAGTGCATTTATGTACAAATGACAATGCATTTATCGCCCCCAAACCGGTCACAAGTGCCCTCACTGCTCCTGAGTAAAAGATGGGATAAACGCATGAAGGCAAAGACCTAAAAACAGCATCGTTTGTAATTCGCTGCAGAGAAGGTGAGCTGAGGAGAGTTGAAGGCATGGGCCTTAAGATGCTAAGGGGCATGCTGGGTCTTCCCGGTCTGACGCAACATTTTCTGGAAAGAGCGGCTTAATGTGTGTGTCTACAAAGTGCTTTCTCATGCTGGCCCTATTTCATTTTGCAACTGACACCGTTCTGGACTGTTCTTTGGTAATTGATGGGTGAGTCTAGTCCCCAAGACCTGGCTGCTTTCTCCCTGGTTAGCCAGCCTCGGACACTCCCACCTCAGCTCTTCCAACATTGAACCAGCATTGAACTGGAATCAGGTATTCGGATGATCCGAGGCAAATGGAAATGAAAACACCAGATTTATAACAGGCATAATCCAAACACAAAAAAAATCTTGCTACTTATGATAATCACATCTCTCATCCATTTCCCAGACAAACAGTTCAACCGCCTTCCTTATTTTACCTCCAAGCTAGTTCATCAAGACGAGGCCCAGAATTCTCATACACTCCTCAGTGACACCAGCAAGGAGTTTCTACAGACCAACTCAATGTGTCCTTTCCTTCCTTGAGCAATGCCCACCTCTTTTCAGGAAGCGATCTCTCTTTTCCAACTGCCTTTCCATAAAGAAGCTGGGGTTTTATTTTTCCTTGGCTTCCAAATCTCTGCTTTGGACTGTGCCATAAAAAACTCCTCAGTAATTTATGGCCTGTTTTTCCTTTAACGTGGAAAAGCACTAATCCCTCACAGAGCGAAGGGACAAGCATTTCAGCTGTGAGGTCATCTAGAATGCATCCACTCACCATAAATGAGGGGGATCCTGACTCACCGCTGATGGTCTATGGAAAGACCCTAAGCCTTGACATACAGTATGGTCTCAGTAACAGCCTGATCACAGTGAGTATCTGGTTTGAAAGAGTCTTCCTAGCCAAAAAAGAAAAAAAAAAAATCGGTCTCCACCTGTCACTAATAGCTGAAAAATCCCAGTGGCTGCAAGATATCCCTTTGGGTGAAGGAAGGCCTCTTCCTGGCACTCTTTTAAAATGCCAGCCTTGCCTGTAGTTCCAGCTACTTAGAAGGCTGAGGCAGAAGGATTGCCGGAGCCCAGCAGGTCTAGGCTGCAGTGGCCGGTAGCGTGCCACTGCACTCCAGTCTGGGCGACAGAGTGAGATTCCAACTCAAGAAAAAAAAAGAACATTAAAAAATAATAATAAATAAATAATAAAAAATAGATGTTGCAAATGTGGTGAAAAGGGAACATTTATGCACTGTTGTGGGAAAGTAAATGAGTACAACTTCCATGGAAAACAATATATATATTTCTCAAAAAACGAAAAGTAGATTTACCAATCTAGAAGCAGATCCAACAATCCCATTACTTGATATCGACCCAAAGGAAAATAACTCATTATACAAAGAAGACACATGTGCTGTTATGTTTATCACTGCACAATTCACAGGCACAAAGATATGGAATCAACCTAAGTGCCCATCAACTGATGACTGAATTAAAAAAATGATATACAAAATGGAATTCTACTTGGTCATAAAAAAAGAATAAAATAATATTTTTGCAGCAACTTGGGTGGAACTGGATGCCATTATCCTATGTGAAGTAACTCAGGAATTGAAAACCAAATACAGTTTGTTCTCATTGTGAGAGCAAAGCTGTGGGTCTTCAAAGGCATATTGAATGGTATAATGGACATTGGAGACTCAGAAGGGGAGGGAAGGAAGAAATGAGGAATGAAAAATTACTTGTATTCAATGCACACTATTTGGGTGATGGGTACACTAAAAACCCAGACTTCACTACTAAAGAAGATATCCATACAATCAAAATAAACCACTTGTACTCCTAAAATTATTGCAATAAAAATTTTTTTTAAAAGTTGAAATCATACTTCTTTTCTTTCTCCACTAGATTGTGAGCTGTCGCAAGGTAAACATCAAGTTAAGTTTATCTCTAGACTACCTACAGATGCTTTGTATAATAAATGATTGATACAGTGATATATTTTTTATTATAAAATTGTATGTTTATAATGGTTTAGTCAATTAATCTCTTTTTAGACGTTATAGAGTGAATATTTGTATCCCTTCAAAAAATCATATGCTGAAGCCCTAACCTAAAGTTATGGTATTTGGAGAAAGAACTTTGGGGAGTTAATTAGGATTAGATGAGGCTATGAGGGTGGGGCTCTGGTCTGATGGGGTTAGTGGCTGTCTTAGAAAAGACACCAGAGAGCTTGCCTCTCTCCAAGTATGTGCACAAAGAACAGGTCATGTGAATTTATCATAAGATTTCGGTTCTTTTCAAGCCAAGTTAAGATGCTTCAGAATAAAACTTACCTTGCTGGCATCTTGATTTGGGACTTGTTAACTTCCATAGTTGTGAGAAATAAGTTCTATTGTTTAAGTCATTCAGTCTGTGGTATTTTGTTATATCAGCCAGAACAGATTAACATATTACATTTATCAAAATGTATTATCCTATCCATTATTTTGTATTTTGATTCCTGGTTTTCTTAAAGCTTTAGACAGCTACAGCATCAGTAGAAAATAAGTTAATAATATTTTATCTTAAACATAGATTATTAAGATAAAACCAAACATTGTTTTTATATACCCAGGACCTTTGCCAATCATTATTTGGTATAATAAATGTGTGTTTTAATATGGTTTTATAATAACTTAAAAGGATAATATTATTCCAAAAAAGCCTTATATTCTGTTTAGTTAAAAATGGGTTTCTATTTATTAAATAAAATTAAGATCTTTATTCTTCTGTTTTACAATTATCTTTTTTTCTTACTCTCTTTTGTTTGGTGTGCTGGTTTACACATGAATTTCATATCTTAATTTAAACCACCTAAAAACTGCCAGGTTATTGGAATATTTATGGGTTTTATTTTATGTGTAACTATATCTGATTTCTAGTCGCATCAATTCAAACATAAATGTCTCAATGAAATAAAATAGTATTAGAAGAAAATAAGGTTTCTTAAATACTTAGAACACTCCTTCTGCATCACATAGAATGCAACTGCTAGACTATACTGTCTGCATAGAGATGCCAAATAGGTGTAATGCAAATCAGGAGCAAGTCATTGACAGATAAATTAAATAGTCATGATCTGAATATTGAGTTTAGGCAAGCATCACAGTCTATTGGCGCCAAGCTAGATTTCTTGTCTTGTACAAAAATGTTATGTTGTTCTCCTTAAGCAGTCATCCATCTAAGTGACTTCAAGGCCCCTAAGACCCAAGGAGACAAAGCTCATCTATCAGCCTCTTGACTTCAGTCAGAGCCACAGCAGGTACCATAATAAGCTGAGTTCACATAGCCTAATTACTTTGTTACAGGAGCACATTTAAAAATCTCAATTTTATTGTAATTTTATAGTGAGATACTATACTAGCTGGTTTCATTAATAACTCTTTTTGATGTGTTAACTCCTAGTTATGGACTATGAAAAAAAATCAGCATAATATTTTAAGTTTTTGAAGAGAGATTTTCCATAATGTATGCTTAGTCTTTTGTTTGACTTCAGTGGGAATCTGGGAAAAAATGGTTTTCTAATAACTAAATCAGTGATGCTTGTCATTTACCCACAGAATGTTTCTAAAGTGGGCTAGAATGGCAGGGTCTATGATGGCGAACAATTACAGAAGCAATTTTAAATTCAAAACAGGTGATTCAGTTGCACATATTTAATCAGGATATTAAATCCAAACTAGTACAGTAATTTTGAGTAACAGATTTAAATGTTAAAAATTAAGTTAAACCAGCTGTTTGGCATAATATTGTGAACAATAGTTGTAAGGTTTAATTAAAGCTACACTTTTCTGATAAAAATAATTGCAATGCTAATTATAAAATATAAATATATAATGATAACACTTTTTCAAAATAATTTAAATTTTAATGCAATTTCAATGAAAGTAATCATTAATGGAAATGGCAAAGATATCCTTTTAGTGATGGTGAAGAAAAAAATTTCCCAAGTGAAAATAAAAAATACATTTTGGAAATCAAGAATAATAAAGAGGGAGACATAAGAGATGTATTTAGTATTTATAAAACTGTAATATATTTTTTGTGAGGACCAATGGCAGGCCCAAACTTCACCTGTATGTAGAACACATGTGCACCTAATCCTGACTTGCACCCCACATCTTTAAAATTAAATAATATATTTTAAAACATTTTCTAAAACTGTAATAGATTTTTTAAAATTTGGAATAACAGTGTATAAATGAGCAATGAAATCAATGTAATAGAAACTCTGAACTATGTAAAAAAAAAGCAAATATTTAATGAGTATTCATCAAGTGCTAGATGCTTTTCATGCATTGTTTATTTTTTTCTCCAGCTTTATTGAGTTATAACTGACAAACGTTGTATATATTTAAGATGTCAATGCTATGCTTTGATATCAGTATACTTTGTGAAATGATTACCACAATCAAGCCAATGAAAATATTCATTAGCTCACATATTTACTGTTTGTATGTGTGCAATGAGAAGATTAAGGTCTACTTTCTTAGTGAATTTCAAAATACAGCACAATATTTTTCAGTATAGTCACCATGATGTATGTTAAGTTTTCAAAACGTATTCATCTTGTAACTGAAATTTTGGTACCTGGTATCTTCTCTTCTGCTCTCTGTTTCTACAAATTTGACTCCACATATAAGTGAGATCATACAGTATTTGCTTTTCTGTGCCTGGCTTTTTTTACTTAGCAAGATATCTTCCAAGCTCATCCATGTTGTTGCGAATGGCAGGATGTCCTTTTCAAGACCGAAGAACATTTCATTGTGTATGTACATATTGCATCTTCTTCTTTTTTTTGAGTTGAAGTCTCACTCTGTCCACCCAGACTGGAGTGCAGTGGCCGCTCCCGGCCACCGCAGCCTCCACCTGCTGGGCTCTGGGGATCCTTCTGCCTCAGCCTTCCGAGTGGCTGGAACTACAGACAAGCGCTACCATGCCCGGCTAATTTTTTGATTTATTGTAGAGATGAGGTCTCGCCAAGTTGCCCAGGCGGGTCTTGAACCCGCAGGCTCAGGCAATCCACTCACCTTGGCCTCCCAAAGGCGCGGGATTACAGGCTGAGCCACTGAGCCGGGCATATTGCATCTTCTTTATCCATTCATTCATTCAGCAGACACTTAGGTTGTTTCCATATCTTGGCAATTGTGAATATTGCTACGCATTGTTTCTTTTGGCCATAGATGCAAACTTATAAGGTAGGAACTATAATTTCACCTGTTTTAAATGGAGAAGAAACTGAAATTAGTAAGTAAAAATAGTGGAATGTCTATCTTTTTCCAAAGCAACTGAGGCATAATTTATATACTATACATTAAAAATGCATTTAAAGAGTAAGGTTTGCTAAGTTTCACCTGTGAATGCATGACCACCCTCAAGGTAGTAATCATACACCATCATCCTCCAAAAGTTTCCTTGTTATCTGTTGTAGTCTCATCCTTCTCTCTCTCCCCACATCCCCCTATGTGCCAGTTACAGGAAATACACTTTTTGAAATATAAAGATGTGAATATGTTTAAAGTAAAGGAGATCGGAAAAAAATTAAAACAAGCAAAGACTAAACATAAGAAAGCTTTTCTGATCATTTTAATGTAAAAATGAACTTACATCTAGAATGCTATAAATGATAAAGATAAATGACAATGAAAAAGTTCAATTCACTACAAAACCGTCACAATATTAATCACATATACACATAAAAACTGAGCTTCCAAATTAATGAAGCAAATAAACAACCAACCAAAAAAATTTTAAAACTTTGGCTAGTCTGTTGGATAATGCAGGAATGGATGAGAAAGTCCTATTGAATGGGGCTGACCTATAGAGTCTTCAGAAAAGTACCTCATGAATCTTATATTTAGTGAAATTTTGTTCATCTAAAGGACAATGTTTATCTAAAAATGTAAAGATATTTAGAAAATATAGTACCTATAAGCTATTGTTGAAAAATTATTCTTAATAAAGTATTCTAGCTGATCAAGATTTGGTGCCTAATAAGAAACTCTGAAATGGAGCCCTATCACGGTCTAGACTAGTAGGTGGGGTATTGAAATCATTAAATGGGTAATAGAATCTAGAAGACTAGTAACTTCTATTACAAAAGCAAATGCCCTTTGGACATATAATTTCTAAAAAATGCTACAACATATAAAATTATTTCAACTATGAGGCACTAAAATAAAAATCTCATTTCAAAGTAACAGAATGAGGGACCAAGCATAAAAAATTTGAGAGAAATTTTAAATCAGCACATTTCTCCATACAAAACATTGCAAATAATAAGACAGCATTAAAATATGCCTACTTATCTGATATTTATAAGAATACTTATATAATAAGACCATAAATTGTAACAGAATAAAATCAGCTATTAAATTAATTTAAAAACTCAGTTTTAGCAACAAAAAAACCCTATGCAACTAAGGATTTTGTATGTAAAAATATAAACATAAATATACAAGGCAAATATAGTCAATAAAAGAGTACAAGGCCTGGTGAGGGGCTCACACTTGTAATCCCAGATGTTGAGAGACTGAGATGGGAGGATCACTTTAGACCAGGAATTTGAGACCAGGCTTGGCCACATAGTGATACTCATCTTTATAAAAAATAAAACAATTAGTTGTGCATGGTGACATGCACCTGTAGTTCTAGCTACTTGGGAGGCTGAGGCAGAAGAATAGCTTAAACTCAGTAGGTTGAGGCTGCAGTGAGCCATGATCATGCCACTGCACACTAGCTTGGGCAATAGAGAGAGACCCTGACCAAAAAAAAAAAAAAGGTAGAGATATCAATACTGATAGCAGAAAAGATTGACTTCAGGACCTAAAGCATTAAATGGGATGCAAGTCATATAATTCTCAAGAAGTATAGCTCCAAATCAAATAGTATAAAATATAAGATGCAACAATTTCAAGAAATACAATAAGATCTACATTAAACTATTTAAACTCTCTTGACACATCAAAGATCCAATAAGTGAAAAACAGAATTGGAATAACATAATTAACAATATTTACTAAATACGTGTTGTATGCTCTACCCTAAAGAATAAGTTATATATTTATCTTAAAAGACGTTTAGTATATTATAAATGACCCCAGTACATTTTAAAATTAGAAATTGCTAACAACAACAACAAAAACTATAAATAAACACCCATGGAAACAAACCAACCCACAGTATTATCTTGAACATTTAAAATATTTCCCTAAATGATTCTTAAATCCAATAGTCATCAACACTAAAATTCAATCATATACAAATCAAAACGCACAACATATCTCTTAAGTTGAAATCTCAGGAATAAGCAGAGTCAATGATTTCATTTTTCAATAAGAAAATCATAAAAAATTGAACTAAATATTTGGTTTTAGAGTAAAAATCAGGGAGACTTTTGACATAGAAATCCAAATTCACTTTAAATGGTGTTTCTGATGTTTGAAGTATAGCATTTTAGTTCTTTACTGAATTACATGACTACTTAAATAGGAGTCAAATTGATAAAAGCAAAAGCTTGTACGATTATGTAAACTATAAAGCCTAGCCATTGCCATAATTGCCATAATTGTCAAATAGCTTATGGTATCAATGTTTATGATACAAAATATATAAACCTATTTTTTTGTATGCATAAGTCAATATCTAAAACTTGGAACTTTATGTTAAATATTAAAAACAACTTTCCATGTAAATATTTGTCATTTAACATTTTCATTTATATTAAAACATCTACAATAATATTTTTTAAAATTATTATTATTATTATTATTTTTTTTTTTTTCGAGTTGGAGTCTCACTCTATCACCCAGACTGGAGTGCAGTGGCCGCTCCCGGCCACCGCAGCCTCGACCTGCTGGGCTCCGGCGATCCTTCCACCTCAGCCTTCCAAGTAGTTGGAACTACAGGCACGCGCTACCACGCCCGGCTAATTTTTGATTTATTGTAGAGATGAGGTCTCGCCAAGTTGCCCAGGCGGGTCTTGAACCCGCGGGCTCAGGCTATCCGCTCACCTCAGCCTCCCAAAGCACGGGATTACAGGCTGAGCCACCGAGCCCAGTTTA
>CAUYQG010089218.1:0-63109 GCA_963574415.1 Tarsius wallacei
CCAATCAGCAGCTGTTTTAACATTGCCTAAATCTCATGTTTTTCCAGCAGTTCACTTTAATTTACCCTCTAATCCACTTCCCAAGGACAGAACCAGTTTCTCAGAAGTCGCTATCGATAGTTGTTTTGCAACCACCTCCCCCCAAGCGTGTTGTACTAATTAGCTTTTCTATTTCAAGTATTTGCCTCCACCCATAAGACCCAAGTTAACCAAATAAGCCCATCATGCTCTTCTTGAAACAGATCCCATCACCATGGCAGCAATCATGTGACTAACCCATCCATCTGCTAGCTGTCTATCATCTGATGTCAGTACCTGTGCTTACCTGCTCCTTCATGATGATGTGGAGCAGACCACCACACAATCATCTTAACAACATTCCCCTATCAAAGGGAAAGAGTAAAAGCTTTCAACCTCGGGTAGCCAGCTGCCTTTGCTTTACTAAACTCTGGTGTGGCCATGTGCTCTTTGAGCTATGACAGCCACCATGTTTCCTAAATTTTGCCCCCTTTTCCTACCTTAAAGAGGTAAATCTCCCCCCTCTCTCTCTCCTCTCTCCCTCATTTACTTTCTAAATAAACCATATTTTCCAATCTAGCTTCGGTGCAATTCTTTGCATCCTTCTCACAGCACCAGATTGCACCAGACACCCACACCCCTGGTGGGTCTGACCTAATATTCTGGAGGCCCCCAACTGGGATTTTTAACTTAACAGGGGACATGGCGCCTGCCACACACTCTTTCAGGGGCTGTTACCTGGGATACTGTTTTTGGACTGACATGGTGTTGATGAAAAGATGCCAAACACTGTAAAATACTTTAGGATGTTTTATTCTGGCCAACTTGAGGACCTAGACCCATGTCATGTGTCCCCAGAAAGTCTTCAGAATGGTAGCTTGGTGATATATCCAGTTTAGGAAGAAGAAATGGAAAGAAACCATAAATCAATACATGTGATATTTAAACTAGTTCAATCCAGGGAGGCAGGACATTTTCAAGTGGCAGACTGCAGACTATAGGTGGATTCAAGGTTTTCTGATCGGCAACTTGTCAGTACAGTTATCTAAGGAATTGTGGAAGCAGTAAGGAAATCAGCAGCTTGAGGAAGATAGGGGAGCCCGTAGATGCAGTTTTATGGGTGGTGATGGCAGACTTCAAACAGAGCGGACGATGGTTTAAAAAGACGCCAGAGTTCCCAGAAGACAACTTTACAGGGTCACAAAACATTTTAATTTGTTCTTTCTTATCTGCCAGAGTCACATTAAAAGTTAGAAATTTAGCAACGAAAGAAAAAAATGTCAGTTTAGTCATCAGTGGGGCTGAGCTCAGGTTCTTTTTCCATTTTTATCTTAGACCCTCCAAGTAGCATGCTTTGGGAGGATGGGATTATCCCATCTTTAGAGGTGATTAAGCAAAGATCCTCAATGTATGCGTTGGGGATTCGGGCACTGGGGGAGATGGATGCAATGATCTACGCTCTGCCTCCCAAACCTATGTGTCTAGGTCTCCACAGTGACTGGGATCCTTGCCTTACCCCCAGCCCACTCTCTCAACTTCAGCAAGGCTTCTTCTGCCGGCTTCCCAAACACTTCACCAAGTCAAACTGAAAGAGCTCTCCGTTGTAAGCAAATCTGACTGATGTGGTAGCTCTCCAGGATGAATACTAAAGCCATGCTTCCAACAGCATTTTCATTTTAATGGGATCATCGAACCTTGGCCCAGGAGTGACTCAATATTGTAGAGATTCCAGAAAGTGTGGAAGGCAGAGAGGAACAGAATGGGCTGGCAGCTTGCTCAAGGTCACAAAGCAAAGTATAAATAAAACCCAGTCACTCCAACTCTCAGTCTCAGCCTCTGGCCCCCTCCTGAGGCTGTTAGGTTACCCTGGGGACTTCCAGCCTCATTCCCAAGCTGTGTTAGTGACTGTGGCTGGCCTGAGTATGGAGAGGCTATGGCAGTGAAACCTGAAACAGCCCTTCCCACTGCCAGGAGTTGGCATGAAGACTAGTAGCTTCGAGGAGGTTTGATCAATAGATATTATGCGAATGCTTAGAGCAATAACATTCCTCTCCATTACCAGGCTAACAGTCCCAGTAAAGAGCGTGCCTTGATTCTGATGGTTTTATATTTTCTGGTTTGTCAGATTGAAATCAGGGTCTAACTGATGCCTATATGAAAGCATAAAAGGTACATGACTGGCAGACGTCCAACTCCTTTTTCTCTGAATTAGAGGCCCTTCTCCGTGAGCTGGCAAGAACTCTAGCTCTGTGCATATCAATTATGTTCCCTGGCCAAGAGTCTTGCTGCATAGAACCAGGCAGTAAACATGACTGGATCCTTGATGAATCTCATTTGTGATGTGGTCCCAATGGAAAGAAGAAAGAAAGGCGGCAGTGACCAGTCCTTTCTTCATCTTGTTCCTGTTACCCCAACTAAGGGATTCTGGAATCTGAGCATCCATTACATTTTTGTTTGTAGTTGTGCAAGAAAAATAACATCCCTCATTTTCTAAAATGGAAATTGATTGCTAGTATAAGCTCCTACTATGCTGGATATCAAAACCTAGTTGCAGTCAGTTAAATATTTCCTCTTTCCTCTGTCTCTTTAGTCATCTTTAAGCTTTAGAAATCTCATGCAGTATCAAGTCGTGTGTGTGTGTGTGTGTGTGTGTGTGTGTAAGATGTCTGATCCTTGGTGTCATCCTTTATCACTAGCATCTACTGAGATGTCTCTGATCCCACTTTATCTCTGGCTGTTAGCAGATTAAAGTGGTGCCTACCTTGCTTCAGATGTAGGGCCTCTTTAGGCCACAAAGGTATGGTTCTTGTTGCTCACCATACATTCCTCTGATTTCTGTGCCAGGCTGCAGTGACCTATCCGTGTCTATTTTAGGTTCTCTACCTAGTCACCCATGTAGACATTTCTTCTCACTTTCAATGCTGGGTGGAAGAGGAGTGCCTTTCGCACTCATTGGATTGTCTCTTGAAAAAGTGGGTTTAGTGGATCCTCTTGCTCTTGAATTTTTCCAAGCTGTAGCTACCATCCCATGTCCCAGATCCCCTTCAGTATCTGCCTTGTGGCGGTGCCAAGCTGAAGGTCTCCTTGTCAGCAGTGTCTCTATGTCTAAGCTCTTGCCTCCTCCTCACATGCTCCTCACTTTTTCTCATTCTTGGATCCAGGGAGTTTGGCTTTTCATCTTTTCTTCCAAATCACTTGAAACTCAAAACCAAGAAGTAGAATATTTTGTTTTTCACATTCCTCAATTAACCTGCATAGTGACAGTAAAAGCCTCATGGTACAGTTGTTTAAATGGAGGATTATGTATGATTGAAATCTTAAGGTGGGGTGGGGCAGGGGAAACATTGTTTAAGATGCAAAAGTTTTACAGCAGTCCCTCCTTATCTGTGAACGATACCTTCTAAGACCACCAATGGATGCCTGGAACCATGAATAATGCTAAACTCTATATATACTATGTTTTCTCCTATACATACATACCTATGATAAAGTTTAAATAAGGTTGAGTAAGAGAGTAACAATAATTAACAACAAAATACAACAATTATAACAATTTATTATAGTAGAAGTTATGTGAATATTGTCTCTTTCAAAATATACTGTACCGCAGTTAACTAAAACTGCAGAAAGCAAAACCATGGATAAGGGAAGACTACTGCATAAAGCTACATCAGATGGTTTTTTTTACTGCTGCAGTCTTTCTCAGAATTCCAGAAAAAATTATGTTCTATAGAAAGTGATTTAAGTTTTCCTTTTCTCAATTTCTCCAAGGTTGGCACCAAAATAAGGCAATTTAGGATGCATCAATGAATGCTTTCAGGAAGAGGTACTGAGAGTGTGATCTAAGGACTTCCTAGAGTCACTGAGACCCTGAATCTATCAGGTCAAAACTATTTTCATAATAATACTAAGACTTATTTGTCTTTTTCACTTTCATTTTCTCATGAGTGTACTGTGGGCTTTGGAAAACTCGACTGTATAAACATGAACATCTGCGCACACACAGAAATCGGATTTGCAAAGATTTCACATATTGGAAATATCTGATAAACAGTATCATATAATGCTTAAACTCATATTAAAAGAAATTAAGCAGAAAACTAAGTTTGATGAGACTAAAAAGTGAACTTTCTAACCAGTATATTTAAAGAAAAACAAAACAGAACTTTTAGAAATGAGGAAAATGATGTAATAATTAAAGTTAGAATCTCAGTGAACATGATAATTAGATGACTGGATTCAGATAAAGAGAAATGGTAAACTTGAAGATTGGTCCAAAGATATTTATTACCCAGAAGGCAACAGAGAGAAACAAAGAGGTTGATCTGTAGCAGGAATCTTTACAGAGAGAGACAGGACACCTAGGTTACTTTGCCAGGAAACAGCGTTGATTCGTGACGGCACTGGCTCAGCGGATTCGCATCCAAAGGCTGAGCCCCAAACATAGCGAGGCATTGACTTATATATTATTTCTTTATATTGTAACCTCTTTGCCTCCCTTATAAGGTTATAGTTTGGCATTATTCATTTGATCCGATATTTTGTAGCTCGAGGTTGCAATTAGCATTACCTGTTACACACTGATTGGTTTTACTTAGTTATTTCATTTGTATGTCCTATTTGTTGATCGACTTACAAAATCATTATCCTGATTGGATTCCGCCAAAAGTTTGAACATCCCACCCAAGTGAAGAGCCCGGGAAAAGAGTAGCACAAAGAACCAGGAAGTAACTTATATAAAAACAAGAAGTAGGGTAACTTATAAAAACAAAAAGCAAAGCAACTTATATAAGAACAAGAAGTAGCATATTTTTTTTTCCTGACTTTTGCCTCTGCATTTTTGTTTTTGCAGAGGGACCCCCGCCTCAGATCAAAGAGAAGGTAAGAGACATAGTGAATAGGATGAAAAAGTCCAACAATAGTCTCATTGGCGTTCCAGAAGGATATAATAAAGAGAATAGGAAAGAGGTACTGAGGTAACAGCTAGGAATTTCCTATAGTCAATGAAGGATACCAATACAGGGGTTCCTTGGTATCTGTGGGGGATTGATTCCAGGACCTTCCACACATATCAAAATCCATAGATGTTCAAGTCCTGAACATATGTTTTTCATAACTACCTGCACACATCCTCCCATATACTTTAAATTATCTCTAGATTACTTATAATACCTAATACAGTGTAGATGCTTTATAAATAGTTTTTCTATTATATTGGTTAGGAAATAATGAAAAGAAAAAAGTCTGTATGTGTTCAGATAGATGCATTTTTTCCCCCAAATAGTTTTCCATCTGCAATTAGTTGAATCCACAGAAGCAGAAACCATATATATAAAAGGTTGACTATTCAGATATAGGAAATCTGACTAAATCCTGGTTTTAAATATCCCATCCTATTGTCAGACGATGTCACAGCTTTAGCATAAGAAAATGGTTTCACAGAGGCAATAATTTTTGTTTTGAATCACAAACCAGACTATTTATCATGAGCAGAAAGCTTGAGGATCAGGGATTTTCAGTGGGACACCTGGACCTTCAAACATAAAGAAGGCATAGGGAGACTTCATCTGGACCTAAGGCCAACACTAGAAGGAAGGCTGGCCATCTAAATTAACTTTATCATATCAATGAACATCTACTGAATCCCTGCAAGGTGGCAGAGAGTCACCCAGCATTGGGGCTCCTTCACATTTCCTCTTCTTTCCCTGCTCCTTTTATCCTGAGACCCATGTCCACCTTTGTAGCAGGAAGTCAACCAGATACAGAGCTGGGCACATACAAATCTGCTTTCAGGAAAGAAAAAAAAAAAAAGGGAAGCGCCTAAAACATAGAAAGTTAAAATTTAAGAAAAGATATATCATGCAAATATTGATTCTGTAGCTATGCAATATATAATAAAATCTTTGAAGCTACAAGCATTACTAGAGATAAAAAGTTACTGTATAGTGATTGTAAGATCAATTCACCAGGAAGGTGCAGCAATTCTAAAACTGTTAGAATAAATAAAGGAAAAAAGTATATGGAGAAGTAGACAAATTCACCATCACAACTGCAGAGTTTACTATCCTCTCTTATTTATAAACCAAGTAGATAAATATAATAATGATAGAGATTTGAACTATACAGTAAACAAACGACCTACTGTAAATGTATAAAGTAATACTCCTCAAATTGGAAGAACACATATTTTCAAGGGCACATGAAACATCATCAAATTGTTGTATTAGACCATATGTCAAGTTTCATACAATTTCAAAAAGAATGAAACTTATAAGCAATTAAGCTAGAAAACAATAATAAAAATATAATAAGGCAAGCCTGGTACTTTTGAAAATTAAAAAAAGAACACTTCTAAATAACAATCGGTCAAAAACAAACCATAAGAAAAATTAGAGATTAATTGATCATAATCAGATGGTACTAATAATAACACATCAGAACTTGTGAATAATTCTGAGATAAATGTATGGTTCCTAAGTACTTATATTATAGGAGAAGAAAGAGTGAGAATAAATTATCTAAGTTCCTAACAAGAAATTAAAAAAAGGTGGAAGTGATTTTACCAAAAAAGGCAGAGTAGAAAACCCCAGGGCTCCATCTCTCCAGAAACTAATAAGCTGGCAAAAACTGGCAGAATAAACTTTCACAGAACTCTGGAATATAGTTAAACTCTCACAACAACTTGGGAAAAGCTATTAGGATCTACGTAGGCCATAAGGAAATGGGATAACATATTTAAAATGCTGAAATAAGAAACATATCTTCTTAGTTAAGAATTCTATATCCAGGCCGGGCTCGGTGGCTCAACCTGTAATCCCAGTGGTTTGGGAGGCTGAGGTAAGTGGATTGCCTGGGTCTGCAGGTTCGAGACCCGCCTGGCCAACTTGGCGAGACCTCATCTCTACAATAAATAAAAAAATTAGCCGGGTGTGGTAGTGCACGCCTATGTAGTTCCAGCTACTTGGAAGGCTGAGGCGGAAGGATCGCCGGAGCCCAGCGGGTCGAGGCTGCGGTGGCCGGCAGCTGCCACTGCACTCCAGTCTGGGTGACAGAGTGAGAATTCAACTCAAAAAAAAAAAAAAAAAAAAAGAATTCTATATCCAGTAATGCATTTTTTAAAAAAATTAAAGAGAGATTAACATATTCCAAGAAATGAAAACTGAAGGATTACCTCACAACTAGAAATGCCCTAGAAAGAATGCTAAAGGGAGTCCTTTGGGCTGAAATGAAAGACCACGAGACAGTAACTCAAAGCCACAGGAAGAAATAAAGAACAACAGTAAAGTTATCTACACAGGAAAAAATAAAAGCCAGGAAAATTGTGTTTTTGGTTTGTAACTCCTTTTTTTCCTGTATAATTTAAAAGACAAATTTATAAAACAGTAATTATTTATGTATTTTAATGGGGATATAATATATAAAGATGTAATTTGTAACAATAATAACACAAAAGGGGAACGGCTATAAAGAAACAGAATTTTGTATATTATTAAGTTAATATTAATTTAAACATGATTATTATAATGTTGAGTCATTAATTGTAGGCCACAGGGTCATCACTAAAAAAAAAAAAAAAATTTACAAAACAGAGAAAATAAAATAAAAAAGGAGTCAGAACTGTACACTAGAAAAAATTAATTATTTATAAAAAGGGACTGTAATAGAGAAATTGAGGAAAAAATTTATAAACATTTAAATGAATAACGGTGGTAGAAGTAAGTCCTTTCTTATCATTAATTACTTTACATGTAAATGAGTTAAATTTTCTATCAAAAGGCAGAGATGGGCAGAATAAATAAAAATTATTATCTAACTGTATGATGCTCAAAAAAGCATCACTTTATATTCAAAGGCATAAATAAAATAAAAGAATGGAAATAGTATCTCATGCAAACAGTAACCAAAAGAGAGCTAGTGCTAATATCAGACAAAATAGACTTATTATTTTTTTTTAAATTGGAGTCTTAGTCTGCTATCCAGGCTGGAGTGCAGTATCCAATCATGGCTCACCATAGCCTTGATGTCCTGGACTCAGGTGATCTTTCTGCTGCAGCCTCCTGAATAGCTGGGACTACAGGTATGTATCACCATGCTTGGCTTACTTTTTGATTTTTGTAGAGATGAAGTCTCGCTACGTTCCCAAACTGGTCTCAAATGCCTTGGGTTAAGCAATCCTCTTGTCTTGGCCTCCCAAAGTGCTAGGATTATAGACATGAACCACTGTGCCTGGCCAGACAAAATAACTTTAACATCAATATTGTTATAAGAGACCAAGAAGGACATTATGAAATGACAAAAGAAGATGTAACAATTATATACACATATGCACCGACAATAGTCTCAAAAAATATGAAGCACGTTGACAAACATGAAGGGAGAAACAACAGCCCTACAGTAATCGTTGAGGACTTCAATATCTACTTTCAATAATGAATACAATATCCATACAAAAGGCCAAAGAGAAAATAGCAGATTTGAGCAACACTATGGATCAATCAACTGGACTAACAGACATGTATATGACACTCCACTCAGCAACAGTAGAACATACTTTTTTCTCAAGTTCACATGGAACATTGTTTAGAATAGACCATATGTCAGATCACGAAACTAATCTCAAATATACTTAAATAATTAAATTTATACAAATATCTTCTTCAACCATAATGGAATGAAACTAGAAGTCAAGGACTGAAGAAAAACCAGAAAATTCACAAACGTGAAAATTAGCACATTCTTAAGCATTCAGTGGATCAAAGAAGAAATCATAGAGTTAAAAGTACTTTGTGATGAAGGAAAACAAAAACACAATCCCAGAACACCTCCCAGGGTAGCAGGAGAATGAGGAAGATCCTTTCTTTTGCTTCACCTTTCTCAGTGAGAAACAAGTCATCTGGTGTGAGAGGATGAGAGGAGGTTCTGGAGGTTAGGGGAGAGAGAAGGCAAGAGAGAGTTTAAGGGAGGGGGAGATGTAGGATGAAATACTGTATTCTTATCACAAAATCATATAAAAATTGCAAATTTTTTTTAAACACCTATTACAGTCTTTGAAGAATTCATGGAGCTACAGGAAAATGAACATATGGTTGATGGACAGAATTCGTGGACTAAATATTTGAGTTCTAGATTGTTAAAGTAAGGAGAGTGAGACCTTTTATCTCTACAAAAAAAATTTGAAAAATCAGGTGGATATAGTGGCACGTTACTTGGGAAGCTGAGGCAGAAGTATTGCTGTAGTCCAGGAATTTGAGGCTACAACAAGCTATGATAGTGCCACTTTATTCCTGCCGGATGATAGAACAAGACATTGTCTAGATAGATAGATAGATAGATAGATAGATAGATAGATAGATAGATAGATAGATAAATAGATAGACAGACAGACAGGGTGAGCAAGTGAGGAGAGTCAACAGGGTGTGTGTGTGTGTGTGTGTGTGTGTGTGTGTGTGTGTGTGTGTATGTTTCCAGGCTTGTTCTCCTATGTGTATGCATGTACAAAGAGATGGAAAGTGGAATTTTATCAGGATTGTGGTTTTGCCAAGCAATATGATAAAAAGAGGAAAAGTCAAGGGAGTTGAGGATGTAAAAAGGAGATTGATTTTTTAAAAAATGACTATGAGAAAAGGATTGGCAGTAGCAGGAAACTGCTGGCGGGGGAGGGGGACAGGACTGGCAGTAGTGGGAACCTGCTGGGAGAGGGGGAGGGCACATCTCATCAACAAAGGTACCACATAATGAACATTTGTATACCTAACCCTGAATTGTACCCCACATTAAAAAAAAAATTTTTTTTTAATGACTATGGAATTTAATCTAGGTAAGAAGGGAAAAAGAGGACAAAGATGAATGCAACATAGTTCCTGCAGTCAAGGAATTCACAGTGAGACCAACACACCAACAGATACTTTTATTATTTTGTATTGCTATATAAAGACTAGAGAAGATAACGAGGGTACTTTACAGTAACCTCTTTATAGAGGAGGTGACACTTAGGTTGCAGCACAAAGAATGAGCAATGTTGGTTTAGGAAGGGTCAAGAAAGGAAATTCCAGGAAGGGAAACAACATAGTTAAAGTCAGAGAACTTCCCAGCAGTCCAGAGCTTTGGAGATTTCAGGTAGAAAAATGTGTGTTCCGACTATATTTCAGATGGACTACACTGGAGCTGAGGTGGAGGAGAAGGAGATAGGAGGCTGATGAGAGAGATAAGATATGGAAGGGGGTGGAGAGCAACATTTCATTCTGATGAGGTTGTAAGCAAAACATGGAGAAGCACCCAGGCAGAGGGAAGAAAGAGGCAGAAGATGTCAATCAGTAAGGGCAACCTGAAAACGCTGACAATTAGGAGGCAGGTGAAGAAAAGGAGGCAAAGACAGATGTCAGTGAGGAAGAGGGGAGCGATAATGGCCTAGTGTTACTGAAACCAAAATTCAAGAGAATTGTAAGTAGAATGAAGTGAGCTTCAATGAGAAATGTGGCTTGAAGTCTAGCAGATAAAGATTGGAAAATGTCTGTGGTATTACCTAGCTAGAAAATTCTTCTTCTTTTTTTTTTTTTTTAAAGAGACAGAGTCACACTCTGTTGCCCATGCTAGAGTGTGGTGGCACAATCGTAGCTCACTGCAGCCTTGTGCCTGGCTAGCAAATCATTCTTAACCCAAATGAGAGCAAACAGTAAACTTCAGTGGAAAAAAGAGTGAATGAGCTCTAATGACAGAGAAGGCTGGATTATTTTGAGAAGTTTGGATGGAAGGAGATAGACTAGATGGAAGCTTGAGGAGAACGTGTGGTCAAAGGAACATTTTCCCACTACAATGTCAAGTTTTCCACATGTCCTTAGGTTGTTGGTAAGCACCAGGAGAGAGAGAGGATTTGAAGGTTCTAAAGAAAAGAATGTTTGAAAAACAATGTTCTATAAAGAAGAAAGGAGATGATCATGGGAATTAGTGGACAGATTGAGACTGAACAGGAGGCTGGATGATTTATTGTCTGAACCTAGATGCAAGGAAGAAGGAAGAGTACAAAGTGAAGGTTTGAACTTGTGACCCATTTTAAGAAGGGATGCACTCAGGATAGTTGGAGGGATGAGTTGCCTTGTAAGGGTCTGTGATAGCTGGGAAATGGAAGATTTTTAAGGCATTATATTATCTTGGAAGAGGTGTATAGGAAACTATTAGCTAGTGGGCATGCATGGATTCTGGAACTAACTAGCTGTGTTGCTCCCAGCTCTAACATTTACTACTTATATGACCTTGTGCAAATTATTTAACTTCTCTGTGCCTCTGTTTCCTTACTTTTAGGACAGGGAACCACTTATCTCATGAGTGTTAAAGAGTTAATATTAGTAGAGTCCTTAGACCAGTTCTTGGCTTATAGTGTTAAGTGAATACAAGAAAAAATACTGTTTGCATAGCACATTTTATTTCTAAAGTTTCCACTTTGCCATATTATTCTTATATTATGGATGAGGAAATTGCAATTCAGTGTGGTTAAATACATTTGTCCAATGTCACAAAGCAAGTAAAATGTAGCAGAACAGGGACTCAAACCACAGATCTGTGATCTTTGTGGGCCAAGAGACAGTACAAGTCCTGAGCTCTCTTCTAATTCAAGCCCTAGTACTTAGGACTTCATGTTAAGATAACTAAATTCAATAAAATGAAGGTTGAGAGGTCCTCAGAGTCAGAGGAACTGATTTTCTCCACTGTGTCTTCCTCGTGGGCTGCATAAAGAACAAAATAAGATGTTATTTTTTATTTTCCAAATGGTTGCTTGGGAAATAAATCTGGCAGAGTTTCCTTCACCAGTACCAGTCATTCAGATGGCATTGAGAGACAGGAATATCCTCATGGGATTGGTGGTACAAGGGGAGGCAGATTGGTTGGGTTAGGAAATGTGTTGACCTATTAACAAAACTGTGATCCCAGGTGGGTTAGAGTACACTAAACTCTAAAGAGGTGGGAGTAGGATGGTAAGCCAACAACTTTCTTGATTCACAGGGCTGTCTATGTGAGTTGGGCTGCGGAGTCTGAGTATCCTCATTGGGTGGATGCTAAAGTGCTAGTCATGGTTTTCTGACCTCCTATCACTGATGTGATAGTCAAAGAGAACACTCTCCAGGACTCCAACCTCCAGGGGGCTGAAAGATTTTCGCTGGGAAGTCATATCCCAACCAATCAGATGCTCCATGCTATCAAACGATTTTCATCAAGGTGAGAAAATACCAACTCTTCCTTGGCCTCAGTTGCTGGCATAGGTTTGTGGTGAAGTAGCCTAAATTCTGGTGAAATGACTTCCCTAGAGCCTTAATAGCAAGCCAAAGTAAGATTCAATGTTCTTTGGATATTTATTTCTTTATTCATCCAATGAATATTTATTGAGCACTTACTCTGGGCCATACAGTGTTATAAGTTCTTGTGATGCAGAAAGGTCTTTGTTTTTATGGAGGAAAGAAGACCATAAGCAAAATTTGTAGTCAATTTTAAAAAACATAGTTTTTTAGATATTAGATGTGCTGTAGGGGGGAAAAAGAGCAGGATTAGGTAAATCTGGAAAGTCAAGGTGTGGGAAAAAATGGGTTCGATTTTTAAATAAGATGGTCAAGGAGATGGTGAAATTCAATCACAGATTTGAAGGACACTGAGCAAGTTGGCCATGTGGATATCATATGTTCCTATGGGACATATTGTAGATAGAGAGAACAGTCAGTGCAAATGTCCTAAACCAGAAGAATAACTGGTATATTCAAAGAATAGGTAGCATTGCTGAATAAAAATCACTCCAGGATATAGTAGATTGTGTTATGGTTTCCAATTCTTTATGCATCCCTGAGTTCATGCTCATATGATTTTAGCATATTTCCTTGCCCTATTGATATTAGGCTTAGCCATGTGATTTGCTTTGGAAAATTAAATGTAGGTAGAGATGACATGATGCAAGCAAAGGCATGAAAAATGTTTGACTGGCTCTCTTGTGCTTCTTCCATTACCGTGAGAAGAACACACTCTGGTCTATTCCCCTGTAAACAAATGAGAGACAAATGGTACATGCTGGGATCACAACCTGAAGCCTGGAGTCATGTCCAGCTTATACCAGCACATCCTCACTGGACCTGCAGATCATGGGCAAAAATAAGTACTTGGCATTTTAAGCACCTGTGTTTCAGGCTAGCTTGTTACATAGCAATATTGTGGACTAGATAACTGCTACAAAAATGGAGAGAAGGAGAAGATGAGATCAGAGAGCTATGGGGGGAAGGAAGATCATATAGAGCCTTATTGAACATTGTAAGACTTTGACTCTAAGTGAAACAGGTAGTTATTGCAGGGTTTTGAGCAGAGGAGTGAAATAATCAGACTTATGTTTTAAAAGAATCCTTCTAGATGCTGTGATAAGAATGGTTTGGGAATGAGGGTGACAAAGTTAGAAGAAGGAATACCAAGTAAGAGATCATTGTAAAAATTCAAAAATATATGGCTTGTACTAGGATGGAATTACTAGAAGTGACTAGTACTGGATATATTTGAAGATTGTGTCAACTCAGTTTCCTGGTAGATTGGAAGTAGAATGTGAAAGAGTCAAATATACCTCTAAGGTTTTTGACCTGAGAAACTAGAAGACTAGTCTTGCCTCCATCAAGATGGCGTGCTGATTCTCAGTTAACAACTTTGCACCCTTCCGTCCTCTCCTAGCAGATTATTCTGCATGGAAGAGGAAAACCCAGGGATCACATTTCCTAGATTCACAGTGAGAGGAATCAGCGTAAGATTTGAAAGGCAAAAATGAGGAGAGGCCCTTATTCTAAATAGACCATTGAGGGCAGATGTGTGGGTAGCTGCAAGGTTCGTAGCAGCTTCTCAATTGCTCCCTGACAATTCATGGGAGCTTTGATAGATATTTTGAAAATTGCTTCAGCTCCCTAGAGAACTTTGGGGACCCCCCCAGATTTTAATGGGTCTTTCCTTGACCTTTTGACTACACTCTTGATCTTTACTCTTCCAGATTTGCCCTCACTTGAGAAGCACCAGAAAATCTTCTACATTTCTTTATTCCTGTAATATTTAGACTGACTTCAATTTCTTGACCAAACCTGATAGCAGATGGGAAAAGATGCAGGTAGAGTAGGTTTGGGAAGAGAAACTCAGGAATTCAGTTTGGGAGATGAATTGTTTGAGATATCTTGTGGAGATGCCTAGTAGGGTTGCATATTCAAATTCAGATTTCAAGTTCCCCAGATAATTCTGATTAAAAATGAGAACTGAGAACTAGTCTGAAGATATAAAAGAGAGTTATTGGCATATGAGTGATATTTAAAGCCTTGCTGCTGTATGAGATCACTAAAGAAGTGGGTGTGGTTAGAGAACAGTAAAGATCTGCAGGCCAAGCTCTTGAACTTCAGCACAAAGAGGTCAGGGAGAAGATGAGAAGGAACAAGGGACGGAGATAAGGAAGGAAGGACAAAGGGGGTGGGAGGAGAGTGTGGTGTTCTCGAAGGCAAGTTAAAGTTTTTCAGGGAGGATGGAGTGATCAGGTATGTCAAATTCTGCTGACAGATCAACTAAGATGAAGACTGAGAACTAGATATGGGTAAGTTATGCTTACCCAAATTATGGAAACTGGAGAAAAGCAGAAAGTTGAGAGAGGAGAGCATATATTTATCATCATCAATACAATGCTTATTTACATTCTTGAATGATCCTTCTCATCTTTTTTGTTAATGTAAGGCTTCACTTTTTATATAGCTGGAGTTTATAGTGCATGTACAATTTTCTATCTTGCTTTTCATTTACTTTATGAGATTTTTTTCTATATTATTACAAATTTATTATTAACATTATTTTTAATGGTACATAATATTCTTTGAGTAGATTTACCATCTGGTACCTAACTGTTCTTTCAATTTTGGATATTTAACTTGTTTACAATTTTCTACTGTTATAAATAGCCCAGTGATGAAAATCTCCCTGCAAAAAGCTTTATCAGCAGTTTTGGATGACTTCCTCAGGGGAGATTATCAAAATCTTAACTACTGTTTCAAAGAAATGAACATTTTAAAGCTCTGCTTCAGGCTTTTTGAAATTAACTCATTAAACACTATTCTTCATAAGCCCCAATTCTGTTTTCTCTGGATCCTGAGCAGATAGCTCTCATGTTTTCAGCTCTTGTATTCTAATAATTACTTAATTTATTCTTTGGGGGGAAGAAGGCAGGAAGGCACAAGAGAGAACAGATGTGTTTCCAAATACATATCCATGTACACATTTATTAAGACCAACAAAACAGGAGATAAACAGGGCTCTAGAATGATAAACAAGAGGTATGGCCCTGGCAAGAATGGCACAAAAAGTTGGCCTTCATGTAAGCTTTGACTTACAGAGTAGTCATTTCTCTAAAACTTTCAGGGCTTCCCCATGAAGCATGGTCATCTTTGCCTCTACAGATAGCTATGCATGAAGGAAGACCAGGGAAGGAATACAGTAATCCATAGATCAGTCCTGGGGTCATGACCCTAGTGAGGATTGGGGGAATGGAAAATTCACAGACATTGCCCCCCACCCTGAGGATTTACTCATCATCTATTGTTTTGCCTACCCTAAAAATATTTCTTCTCCTAATAACACTATCTCAGTTATTCTTTTTCCAAACCAGGTCTTAATCCATATGATTGAGGAGGTGTTGACTCCATTCTCCCCAAGTAGAGTGGACTCATGAACCAAGCCTTGCCAATCAGAGTAGCCTATCCCATGGCCATAGTGACTGGCTACTAACCCTAAGTGTATTGCAACCCTAGTGATGCTGAGGTCCCTGGTGAGATCCTTCCTGAGAGAAACACCATCTAAAAAAAAGGACAACCATTAAATGAGGAGAAGGCAAGCCAGAGAGTAACAGATAAGGCCAGTGGGGGATGACAGAGAACACACAGGTGACAAAGGTTTTCAAGAAGACTGAAATAACTATTATGAAATTTTGTAGTCATGTAGATCACTTTGTTGGCAAAGACTGTCCTTTGAGGAGACTTGTTCTACCTCAGTATTAAACAGATCATCAATCTAATCTCACATAGGGGCAAATCCTCATAATGGGATCTTGCTATCTCAACATCCAGATTTCCCTGAGAACAGGCATCTATCATCTGTTCTACAGTCAAGTCATTTTTTTCTTGTGACTTTTGAGAAGAGATACTTTTCCCAACAATGGCAAATAATTATTTTTCAAATAATAGAAATTTTCTTTGCTGATTGTCACTCGAGTCTATAGGCTTGTAGGGCAGGTTAGACTTTGAAGAGACTATATATACCTCAGCATGTATTCAAAGCTTGAAATATGTTCAGCTTTGAGAAAGTCCTCCATATTTTTCATGTTAATATTTTTTGCCCTAATGCTCAAGCTAAGACATACATCTTTAAATTGGATTCTTACTATTTCTCCATTCCCATCAGAAACTCATCATTAAGTTATATTTCCTAAATGCTTTTGAACGTATCCACATTTATTGCCTTGCTTGGTTTAAAGTAGCGTTCTCAGTTCTCATTTTTAATCAGAATTATCTGGGGAACTTTAAAAAAAATTGATGCTCAAGTATTCCGCCTATGTATTCTGATACATTGATTTGGAATGATATCCAGAGATCTGTAGTTTCAAAAGCTCTCTAGCTATCTCTAATATTTAGCTACAGTTGAGGACCACTGGATTTGAGGCTAACTTCAGATCCTCATTATCTTTTCAGTACTATTAAACCAGTCTTCCATGTTGTCGACTTGCCTCCTCCAGTCTGAGTTCTTTCCAACCTGTCCTTAATACCATTTCCAGGGAAATATTTGTGAAACACCAATCTGATTCTGTCATTCTGATGACTGTGACTCTTCCATGAACCTAACTCCCATGCATAGCTTTAAAGACAACCTCATATTCTGTTTTGCCTTAATCTTCTCAATATCATCTCCTGCCCCTCTCCCCTCCTGATTTTTCTATAGCAGTATCAAAGTAATCTTTGGCATTACTAAGGGAAATATCTCAAGACAGTTGTGAAACTCCATTTTCTTGAATGTCATGTAATTTCTTTCCATAGAATGGAGTAAATTATAAGTGAAAAACTCGTGACTTCTATGATGATTCTATAAATGCAGAAGTAATGTAATTTAAATAGCAATTATAGTACATTTTGTCATGAAAATAACCTCCACACAATATTGCATTACGTTTCTATAAAAACACTAACCAAGAGTGATGAATGATGTTAATTATTCCTATAGAGTCCACATTTGTGTACAGGTGTGATTATGAAAAGCCCTTTCTACACAAAGACCAATTATTTAAATTCTGCAAAGAAAAATATTTCCCAAAATTTCCAACTAACTTTTATTTTGCAGCATATGCTCTTCCAAAGCCTTGATGGTACTTTTGCTCTGCATAGATTGTTGTAGAGTCTGACACCTGTTAACACTCTAAGTTAACCACCATTTCCTCATTCATTTATCTTGTTTCTAAGTTGATGAACAATTTTTGAATTGGTTCAGGAAATCATTAAAACAGCCTCACGAATTGCCTTTACTTCTTTCTAAATGCTGGACTTGTTCACATGCAAACGTTTAGATATGTTAATAGTGATGTGTTCTGTACCCTGCCCTTCAAGCAAAAATGAGTCAAATCCAGCCTTAGTAAAATTTAAATAGGTAAAATGTCATGGAGCTCTGGTATGGCAAATACAGTAGTATAAAGTGACCCTGGGGTTTCTCCCTGGGCTGCCTGGATGATGAGGGAATAAGGACAATGGATTTTCCCCATGTCAGCAGGTGAGCTGCACCTGAACTCAACTTCTCCTGAGTCTTAAGCTGGCAGGGACTTGACTAAGCAAATGCTGTAAACAACTGACATCTAAATCACAATGCCTAGTGCCCAGGTGGTTTGTGTCTTGCCACTACCACTACCTTCTCTCCACTGATAAACTTGCTCTATTGCTTAATAAATAAAAAAGATGAGCAACTTTTTGATAAGTAATAAGGGGAGCTGGGTCCCACTCCTGGAAAGTATACTCATGATTTGTCCCAACATTCCCCAGGGTAAGAGATTAGAGACATTTGCTCATTTTCTTCTTGCTGACACTTGTTTTGCAAGTCTCATTTAAAGACTCTGTCTTTAACTCATAACCAGTTAAGGTGAATTTCAATAAAAGCCCTGATACATGATAGACTTTTAGTATCAGTTGTGACTTCTGCAAGCTGGGAATTCTGCGTCAATTGTTTTTTTTGTGATACTACATTGCCCAATGTTGTCTTTGCACAGTCTATTCATCTGCTTAGAATCTCTCCTTCCACTTGCCACCTGGATAACCTCTATTTGTCCTTCAAGATCTATGTGTACACTATTAATGCTTAGCCGCTGGACCACACTTAAAGTAGATAAAAATCACCCCCTCCTCTGTGCTGCTGAAAGGTACAACTTACCTAGGTGGTTCTCAGTATCAGGGTATTATTTTCCAGGATTGGCCCATCCTCAGAGATGGAGGTTCACCACATTGCTGATTTTTTATATATAGTTACCTTTTTATTACATAAGAGGTATATATTAATGAATAATTAGAAAGTACCCAGAAGCAAAATATGGCCCAGAAATAAATACTTTTTAACATTTTACTGATACCATTTTAAATTTTATTTAATAAAAATGACCTATTCATTGCCAATTTCTTGAAACCAATTTTCTTTTCTTATTGGGAAATATGGCATCTGATTGTTACTTTCATCAACATTTATTTAGCTTGTGGCAAAATTAAACATTTAAGATAAGTTTACTAGTGAATTGCATTTTTTGTGTGTCTTACCTGTTCTTATGTTTGTGTTTATTTTTCTATTAAGTAGTTATCTTCTAATTATTGATTAGTAGGAACTCCTTATTTAGTAAGTATATTAACGATCAGCCATGCAAACACTATCTATATTACAGTTATTTAAATTAGTTTATAATTTTATTTTTATTTAAAAACCTTGATTTCATCATTTAAATTTTGTAAGTTTTATATTTTTTTAGTCAAGTCTGTTATTCTTTCTTAATGATTTCTACCTTAATGTCATGCTTAAGAAAATCTTTTCCTATACTAATTTCATAGTTGTATTTAATCTATTTTTAGCACATTCCCTCCCTCCCTCCTTTCCTCTCTTACTTCCTTCAGTGACTGTTTATTAGGTTCCCCTTCTATTCAGAAACTCAAATTTTTGGCACCAGGAAAGTACAATGAACAGTGGCACAGTTCTTGCCTTTATGGAGTCTGCATTCTAATGAGGAAAACAGAAAAACAAATAGATTGTAATGTAAAAGAATGATAGGTGCTATACAAGATATACAGTGGAAGGAGGAGCTTAAGAATGGGCAGGGGATGTGTTATGTAAATGAGCCCAAGAAGGCCTCTGTATATTGGCTTCTGGGTTATTGACTTTTACAAAGCAGCCTGAGACCTGTTAGCTCAAATGCCTGCTGACCGACACTCTCATTTTTGCACACGCAATTGTTTGAAACATAACCTAAATAAACAGATTTTTAACTATTTATAGTCTGCCTGCTTTGCATATCTGCAAATCTGTACCCCGCATTTGTTAGCCATAGATAAGCTAAGTCCTGAAGCTCTAAAGACCCCAAGCTACTGATACCCTTTGGAGGAACACTGAGCAGAGGTGAGAAATAGGCTGTGAGGGAATATTGTTTGGGTCAGAGGGAACAGCAAGTCCAGAGGTCTTCAAACAGCACAGAAGTTAAGTGTATTCAGAAAAGCAGAAAGGTCCATCTTCTGAAAACATGGTTTCCCCTATTCATTTCAAATGTCCTTTTAAAAATCCTAAATTCTTATGTATATTTGATTTGCTCCTGGCTATTAATTCTGTTCCCTTACCAGAAACATTTGAATGGATTTTTAATTACTAAATTTTAAAATTTCATTTAGTATACTTCTGCTATTTTCTTTATATAAATCACCACAATTCTTTTGAAGTTTGTTCATACGCATTTCGTATTTTGATTGCTACTTAAAATTCAGTCTTTTAGTTTTTCAAATTATATGTTCTAATTGGTTATTGCTAGTATATAGAAGAGCTAATTGCTCTTTATATTTGTTGGTTTTATAATCAACTTCTTTAATTAAATGTCTTATTAGGTCCAATGGCTTTCCAAAAACAATTTTATGTTTTCTTCTTAATCACATAATTTGATAATTTCACTTATTTTTTCACTTAAATCTTTTATTATTTTTAATTGAATTAAATTAGCTAAATTTCTTAGATAAGTTTATCTGGCTAGTCACAAGACTCATAGATACAGACTCTTTGTATGTATTCATTGATCTTTCTATTTTTCTCATTTTTCCAGAGGTAGACAATTTTTTCATGATCTTTAAATCTTGAGAAATCCAAGGATAAAACTCCTCTCTGGAACTTAAAATACTTTGATTTCAGTGGCTCAAACCTGTAATCCCAGCACTTTGGGAGGCCGAGGTGAGAGGACTGCCTGAGCCCATGGGTTTGGGACCAGCCTGGGCAACTTGGTGAGACCTCATCACTACAAAAAATCAAAAATTTAGCTAGGCATGGTAGTGCATGCTTGTAGTTCCGCCTACTTGGAAGGCTGAGGTAGAAGGACCGCCTGAGCCCAGCAGGTCAACGCTGGGGTGGCCATGAGCATGCCACTCCACTCCAGCCTGGGCGATGGGGTAAGACTCCAACTCAAAACAAACAAACAAACAAACAAAAAACTTTGATTAAAAAAAAATTACTAGGAGATAGAAATTTCAGAACACAAAGAGACAGAGACTAACAAGAGGTTTCTCTCACCTTCCCAAGTATAAGACTAAACAGTCTCCAGATATTATCACTCACGCTGCAACAACCCTTGACCAGGGTGGGATTCTGGGAGGTTTTGGATCCAGGTTGATAAGGCTCCCCGAGGGAGGCTTAGAAGGGTTTTGCTCAGAGCTGAACCTCTGAGCAGGGGAAGTGGATGATGACTCTAGCAGAAAAATAGGTGGGAGGGATTGGGGCTCCCTTATTCAAGTCCTTAGATCAGAAATTGTGGGTACACTATGAATTCTTTTTTTTTATTCAATATTTTTTATTATGATATTGTGGGGTACAGTTAAGGATTAGGTATACAAATATGCCTCGTTCAGGCACCCTTGTTGATAAGTTATCTAACTTTCATTCTTCTCTTGGGATGCTGAGGAGTAGGTTTCTCTCTTCTCGTTAATAAAAATATAAAAGGTAAACAGAAATGCTTTCTAAACAAAGAGGGACTATAATGAGAATTTATAGACATTTTATGTTCTCTATTTGTTCCTATTTGCTGCTTATCTGAAAAGGTGCAGAGCTTGAGCTCAGTCACTACAGTCTTCATGCCCATAAGTTTCCCGTGAGAAGAAAACCTGAGACTTTGGTTGTCAGGGGTCTCAAGCCCAGCAGAGGAGTTTTTCCCAAGAGTCTTTCATGAGACCAGACTTGAAGCTGAGATTATTTATTTTGGAGATGACATTACCGCTATTCAATTGCTTGGATGGTTCCTGAAAAACCTCTGGCAAGCAGACAAGAGAAGACAGAAAATTTCCTTCAGCTCTGTTTGGCCAGATCTAAGTCTACTTACTTTTAGACTACAGCAAGAACATTCGCTCCACTTGGAACTTTTGAGCTCTGCTGTGGCTGAGGCACTAAGCACTTCTCCAGTTAGCATCACTGCCCAGGTGGGAACTGGCTCTCCCAGCATGCACCCCATTCCCACACCCACAGCCCGGCCCCAACTGTCTCCATTATGGCTCGTTCACCCAGTATCGTTTGGGAGGACACTATGATCCTCTGCTCTGTGACAGGTTCTGATGTATTTCTTCTATCACTGATACCCAGAACATCTTTTATCTCCGGCTCGTGGTTTTCTGAGGCTGGAGTTGAGAATGGAGTCTTGATTGCTATCCCTCCCTAACAAAACTACAAAGGCAGGTTTTGTTTTTCTTCCCAAATGGTGGCGTTCTATCTCCACCTGTTCTGAATCAGGCAAGAAAGGCTTTTTTTTCCCCCATATGGATAACACTCTTTCCTATCATCAGGGATATATTGTTTAGTGTTTTATTATTTCATTAAGAATGTTTTCAGGGATGGCAATTAAACTCAAATAGGCTCAATTAGCCCACCTGAAGGGGAAGGCAGGGCACCTTGGTAGTGTGATATGGTACTCCCAATCCATGCGTTTATAAATAGCTTTCTGCTCAAGACTTTATACAAATAACAATGATTTGTGAGATTGACCAAGTCCATACCCAAACCAGAACCACATGCCATTTATTTATGCAATGGATTTGTCATCTTTTCAGCCACTTGCTCATTCATTAGTTCACTGAGTCACTTAAGGGTATTACTGAGTATCTTGGTCAACACTGGTGACAACGATGAACAAAGTATCGTGATGGTGTTTACATTAACCTATATATGTTACAAAGTGGTATATATCTATACATACCCATTGTACTTACTTCAATGTCCTGATTTTGATATCAAACTAGAATAAGGTAATATGCTAAGAAAAAGCCACCGGGATGAGTACTGGGTAAAAGATACAGGGGTCTCTATTATTATTTTTGTTACTTCTTGCTTTAAATCAGTGAGCAAGACACACATGATTTTTGCCCTCCTGGAGATCACTTTTTTTTTTTTTTTTTTTGAGTTGGAGTCTCGTCTCATTCTGTCACCCATGCTGGAGTGCAGTGTAATGCTCATGGCCACTGCAGCCTCGACTTGCTGGGTTCAGACAATCCTTATGGCTCAGCCTTCCAACTAGCAGGAACTACAGACATGCGCCGTCATGCCTGGATAATTTTTTGATTTATTGTGGAGATGAGGTCTCGCCAAGTTGCCCAGGCTGGTCTCAAACCCACGGGCTCAAGCAATTCTCTCACCTCAGCCTCCCAAAGTGCTGGAATTATAGGCATGAGCCACCACACCCAGTCTGGCGATTACTTATAAATGAATTGGAAAAGGCTGCACATGTGTTTGAAGATGAGCCTCCACCCCTTTATTCTCTCCGACAAGTATACTTCCTTCAGAAAAAAAACAAAAACAGACCTTATATTTAAGAACAGTTTAGGTTCATAACAAAATTGAGCAAGAAGTATAGCGCATTCCTATAGACCCTCTGCCCCCACACATGCACAACCTCCCTCGTTACTAATATCCCCTACCAGAGTGGTACATTTGTTACAACTGATAAACCTGTGCAGACACGTCATTATCACTCAAAGTCCACAGGTTATATTAGGGTTCACTCTTGGTGTTGTGCATCCTATGGGTCTAAAAAAATGGCACATCTACCATTATAGTATCATACAGAATAGTCTTACCACCCTAGAAATCTGTGCTCTGCCTATTCATCCCTCTCTCCCCCAATCCCTGGCAACCATCAATTTTTTTTTACTGTATGCATAGTTTTGTTTTATCTAGAATATCATATAGTTGGAATCATATAGTATATGGGCTTTGAATTTTTTCACTTGCTAATATGCTTTTAGGTTTTCTGCAAGTCTTTTTCACCACTTTTTAAAAAACGTTATTTTAATATACAGATGTGGGGTACAAGTCAGGATTAGGTACATAAGTAATGTATGTACAGGTGAAGTTTGGGCCTCCAACTGGTCCTCACCAGTTTAGGGCCAGGAACGCTTTATGTTGCTATGTGCCCGCCCCCCCTTCCTCTCTCCCCTGGCCAGTGTCCTGTGACTGCCGATCCCTGCCTTGTGCTATTATGATTAATGTTCAGGTCCCACTTATGAGTGAGAACATGTGGTATTTGGTTTTTTGTTTCTGTGATAGATCACTAAGCACAATTGTCTCCAACTCCATCCAATTTGCTGAGAAATCCATGATTTTGTCCTTCTTTATGGCTGCATAATATTCCATCATGTATATGTACCAAATTTTCTTTATCCAGTCTACTTTCTATCTGGCAATAGGGTTGGTTCCATGTTTTTGCTATTGTGAAGAGTGCGGTAATAAACATGCATGTGCAGGTGTCTTTTTTGTAGAACAATTTTTGTTCATTTAGGTATATTCCCAGAAGGGAGATCGCTGAATCATAGGGAAGGTCAATTTCTAGTTCCTTAGTTTCCACAGAGGTTGGATTAGTTTGCACTCCCACCAACAGTGTAGAAGCATCCCCTTTTCTCCACACCCAAACCAGCATCTATTGTTTTTTGACTTATTAATGATGGCCATCTTACTGGGATAAGGTGGTATTTTAGTGTGGTTTTGATTCACATGTCTCTGATAATTAGTAAGGCTGAGCATTTTTTCATATATCTGTTGGCTGCTTGTATGTCTTCTTTTGAGAAGTATCTATTCATATCTTCTGCCTATTTTTTAATATAGCTGTTTGTCTTTTCCTTTCAGCTTATTTGAGTTGCTTGTAAATCCTGTGTGTTAGGTATTTGTCAGATACACAATTAGCAAATATTTTTTCCCCATACTGTGGGTTGCATCCCTGCTCTCTTAATAGTTTCTTTTGCTGTGCAAAAACTTTCCAGTTTGATGAGGTCCCACTTGTTTATCTTATCTTTTATGACATATGCTTTTGGGAATTGATCAAGAATTGGTTGCCTACTCCAATGTGCACTAGGGTATTTCCTGCATTTTCTTCTAAGATTCTTATAGTTTGAGGTTTTACGTTTAGGTGTTTGATCTATTTAGAGTTGGTTTTTGTATATGGTGATAGGCAGGGGTCCTGTTTCATTCTTCTGCACTGGTCAGGTAGTTTTCCCAGCACCGTTTGCTAAATAAGGTCTCCTCTCCCCAGTGGTTGTTATTGTTGGCTTTATCAAAGATGAGTAGATTGAGAGATTGAGCTTTTGCTTCTGGAATCTCTGTCCTGCTCCATTGGTCTGTATACCTATTCTTGTACCAGTACCAGACTGTTTTGATTATTGTAGCCTAATGGTAAAGTGTAAAGAATGGTAGTGTGATACCTCCTGATTTGTTCCTTTTGCTGAGGATTGTTTTGACTATTTGTGCTCTTTTTTTGTTTCCATATGAATTTCTGTATTGTCGTTTCCAGATCTGAGAAGAATGACGTTGGTAATTTGATGGGTATTGTGTTGCATCTATAGATTGCCTTGGGTAGGATGGACATTTTGACAATATTGATTCTTCCAATCCATGAGCATGGAATGTTTTTCTATTTGTTTGTGTCATCTTTGATTCCTTTGAGCAGTATTTTGTAGTTTTTCTTGTAAAAGTCTTTTGCTTCTTTTTCATTACTTTATAGCTCATTTCTTTTCAGTGCTGGATACTACTATCTAGATATATTGCAGTTTATTTCTCCATTCATTTACTAAAGGATATCTTAATTGCTTTCAAATTTGGGCTAATATGAATAAGACTGCTATAAACATTCGTGTGCAAGTTTTTGTGTGGACATAAGCTGTCAGTTCATTTGGCTTCATACCAAGGAGTACAATTGCTGGATCATATGGTATGAGTATGTTCAGTTTTACCAGAAACTGCCAAACTGTCTTCCAAAGTGACAGTCTCATTTTGCATTCCCAGCAGCAATGAACAGAGAAATACTGTCGTTTTGCATTCTCACCAGCATTTGGTGGTGTCAGTGTTCAGGATTTTGGCCATTTTAATAGATGTGTACTGGTATTATGTTGTTATAACTGCATTCTCTTAATGGCATATGATGTTGAGCGTCTTTCATATTTTTTTGTCATCTACCTATTTCTTTGGTGAAGTGTCTGTTCAGGCCTTTTGTCCACTTTTTAATGGAGTTCTTTGTTTTCTTAAGAGTTTGTTTTCTTTTAAGAGTTCTGTGTATATTTTGACTAATAGTCCTTTATCAGATGTGTCTTCAGTCAAAATGTTTGTTCTCCCATTCTATATCTTGTGTTCTTATTCTCCTGATTCATTTCCTCCTAACTAACAAGGTAATAACAGCTGATATGGAGAAGAATATATAGTCTTTGCACTAGATCTTGCTGTATTCTGGGGAACCTACTGTGTTATTGACTCCGTGGGCAGTCCTTTGTGACCTTTGTATTTAGGAGCCTGGGCTCTAGGATCTGCTAACTTGTGTATGAGTCCTGGTTCCACTGTCTGTGAGATGTGTATTCTGGGTAGATTACTATTCTCTCTGCTCTTCAGTACCCTCGATTATAGATGGAGAGAAAACCAACACTTACCTCCTAGGGTAGTTGTCCAGATAGAATGATCTCATCCCAATAGAGAATTTGGCACAGTTGATAGGACATAATAAATTCTCCATAAATGTTTTTATAGATGTTCTGACATGCATTGTGATGTCCTTTTTGGCTATAGTGTCTTAAATTTTAGTATCATTAGTATTTTCTGTTCTTGGAATATAAGTAATTTCAGGAGTAGTTATGAAAATTGTATACGCAGTCACCCTGTGGTAATTGGCAATGTTCAGAGAGCTCTGTTTTTTTGTGTGCTTTTTGTGTGTGCTTAGAAGGGCTTCAGAGGTCTCTTTCCTTTTTGTTCCTTTTTTAACTGGAAATTTAAGTGGATCATTCATTTGGGTAGTTTTGTGACACTTTGCTGTCTATTACCATTAGACGTTTCCCTCATCTAACCCCACAGGCCACAGATATTTGGGGATTTGTTTAATCACTTGTGTCCAATGAAATGTAGGCTTTGCTACATACCATGGTATGACTTGTTTTTTACTTTTCACATAATATAATGATCATAATAATCACTCACATTTATTGATCATAGGCTGTAATTCAGACACTAAAAACTTTTTGTATATTATTACCCCCAATAATAAAACAGGAAAATTGAGGTGTAGACAGTGAATTGACTTGCCAAATTCACCCAGCAGGTTAGACATAGAGCTGGGATTTGACCCCAGACGCTGACTCCATGCCCGTAACCACTATGTACAGACCACCAAGAACTCTACTCCAGAGATTCTCAAAGCATTGTCCCCAAATGACCTGAGTAGGAATCACTTTCAGGAAGGGTGGAAAATGAGGTTTAAAAAATTCTAACTTCCTGGGTCCCAACTCAGACCTATTGAATCAGGTTATCGTCTTCTCTCTCCTTCTGAACCCACCTTATCCCAACTGTTTTATAGTTATCAGAAGGGAAAAATCTTCCAGATCCTGGAGGAGAGAACAGATGTCAGGAAGAAAAGTTGCGTGGGCTTATGGGTAGAACTGAATGAGTTTATATCCAACTATGAACAAAGGCTGCCAAACTCTAGAGAAAAACTTATATAATAACATGCATTCTCTCTCTAGCGTTCTCAGGTTTATTTTTCTGAATCTGTTTCTGTGGCAATATGGCTAAGCTAGCTATACCATTTTTCAAGATCTAGTTATAGGAGGTGATAAAAAGAAAGTCAATATTAATTATACTTTTGGAGAAACCAGCTAGTAATTCAGGTTTGGGTGACTTTGAAGGCAACAATCAGTGTGAAAGTATAATGGAGGATTACCTTTTGTGATAACAACATATTTTTTTTTAAAATAAAAAACTAACTCAGTGTGGGAGGTAGATGACTTTTGTTTCAACTAAATGGATAATTTTTCTCTCTGACATCTGTAGAAATTGAGTTACCTTCTTCATGTGATTGTTATAAAGATAAAATGAGATATAGTCATAACAGGGCCTGACAAACAGCAACAAACAGTCATACTATTTTATTGTGATTATTATATTATTATTGTTATAAACTGTAGCTGATAAAAAATGCTGAGCTGGGCATGGAAGGTCATGCCTGTATTCCAGCTACTCAGAATCCTGAGGTGGGAGGATTGTTTGAGCTCAGGAGTTTGCGTCTACCCTGGGCAACACCCTGAGAAAAGTGGTGTTGAATTAAACCAAGTGAAAAAGAAACTTTTGGTAAAGCATTTTAATGAAGATATAAAATGGAAATCCCAATGACCTATTTTTACTTCAAATGTCTTCTAAAGATAGATAATTACAGTTCATCTTTATTTTTTGCTATTTAGAAATCTTGTGACCTCTTGGTACTGCACATAAAAGGACACTTTGTTCAAATCCTTAGGTACTTGGAGTCCACCAGGAGATCTTGCCAGTGTGATACTCTTCATGTTCTGATATGAGCTCTGATCTGCTGCATAGCATTTCAGAGCAGGTCCTTGAGGAAAGGACACCTAGTCTTTATGAAGGCCATGGTGATTATTACTAGACAATGGGACATTGCTCTGCTATTGTAAATAACTTGGGTCAAATGAAATTTTTTTAGAAATAGTAACTGTGTTTGGCTGATCCAGGATTCCCAGGAGTTCTTCATTCAGGAGTAAATAAGGTGCTTAACAGAGAATAACCCCTTTCTGCACAGCAGCTGTGCTGTGGGCAGCATTGTCTGGGCATTGCTACAGCCAGTATGGCTGAATTTGCTCTGACTTAATGTACTCGCAGGTTACAGAGGGAACCAGTGCTTTCCCATCCCTTTAAAAATGTTAATTCAAATTTGGTGACTCCATTTGCAATCTGGCTGGGAAAGACCACCATAAGACAGATCAAATAATGGGACACTCAACACTCTTTTTAGCTAAAATGGCCTTCTCCGTCTGACTGACTCTTCCTTATCCTTTAATACTTGGAGGGGGCATGATTTTTTCTAAGGAGCTTTGCCCATTCCTTCCAAGTTGATCTCTTACTGGCCAGAGATACTTCCATCTGCACTGATGCTGACATATTGCACTGTAATTATCTGCAGCCTCACTTGCATATCTAATAGTTTCTAACCCCATTAGTTCCTTATTTTGGAATCACTCAAGTCTGCCCACTTTTGTCCATTCTCATTGTCTTCTTCTGGATTTAGGCCACCATCATCCTTTACCTGATTTACTTCAACTACCTTGTCTCTCACAATGGCTTCTGCAATCCTGTCTTTGCCTTTACAAATCTAAGTATACCATAGCCTCACTTAAATCTTTTACATGTAACTTTCAGAAAAACTAAAAAGTCCAGATAAGCCCCAAACAAACCAACATGAAACAGAAAAAAAAGCATAAAACAACTTTTTATCCAGATATAAAAACAATAACATTTACCTGCAGATATTTCTAGACTTTCTTTTCTTTTTTTATGCTTTAAATTTTTATTTTATTTATTTATTTTTATTTTATTTTTATTTATTTTATTTTTTTATTTACAATTCAGGGTTAGGTATACAAATGTTCATTATGCAAAGACCCTTGTTGATGAAGTGTGCCCCTCCCCCCAGCAGTTTCCCTCAACTGCCAATCTGACCCCCATTCCCCTTTATTTTCTATTTATATACATATATCCATATTTTTCCAAGGCAGAATTATATTGGGTGTAACTTGTTTGGATATTTGTTTTTACAAAGAACTCATGGTGGGTATTATGCTTAAACAATTTTGTTCTACCTAAAACTTTGAGAACTTTTTTCTAGCCTTTATAATTGCAATGCCTGGCATATAGTTGAAATAAAGTATTATTTGAGTGAATGAATAAAAATATTTTGGCAAGATGTGATGGTGGAGGTGGGGGTGAGGTCTCTGTTTAATTACTGTGCTTGCAAATTGTGATCCTTGGGAGAAAGTCTGCTCACAGAGCCCCCTTTCCCTTTTATTCAGCTCAAGAAGGATTTCTTCTATTACATGTTTGATTCTGCTTCTCTTCCATTTATTCTTATTTTTATTCCAGGAACACACTTTGCTGTCTTCCATTTCTATCTCTTCTTATACTATTTTCATTTCCTTATCTTTTCCTTTGGCTTTCTGGAAGGACTTCTCAAATTTGTCTTTCCAGTCATTGATTGGATTTTCTGCATGATGAATTATGTTTGTTTTGGTTGTTGTTGCCTCAAGTGTTGTTTTAGTTGTTCCTCTCCTCTATCATCCTTTCTCTTTCATGTTATCCCATCCCTTTGCCCTCTTTGCTTTTTTGCTTATGACACTTTTTCTATTTATGTCTGCCTACAATTTTGGATGACACTAAAACATTGCCTTGAAATATCTTTTTCTAGTCACTGAAGCTTATTTTTTCAAAGATATCCTTTTCTTTGGAATTTTCCAGATGTTGTTTCCTTTCTTTTGGTTTAAAGTAGGCTTCTACAGTTCCAAATTATTTATGGTTTCTTAATTTCTTTTTTGCAAAACTACTCAGATTTCTTTTCAGACTTGGACTTGATGATTAGAAGCAGATATGGCAAGTGAATAACTCTTGTTCCTGCTTTCTGTTCATTGTATGGTGAACAAATAACACCTTTTCCCAAGATGCAGCTGGTGGCAAGTCAGGCCAATTCCAAGTTTCTGATGAATCTTTATCCAAAGGACATCTTTCTCTTCTTTAATTACCTGATTCTTTAGGACTCTTTTAGTATTTTTTAGGTACGCATTCACACACACACACACACACACACACACACACACACACATATACACCCCACATGTGTGGCCCATACCACATGCACACAGTTATGTGTACTGTGTGGTGTGGGGTGTGCAGCCCATACCACATGTGCCACATACCTCATACCACGTAGCACACATAACTCCCAAAATGGCACTGCTACCAGAGGACTTCTCTCACCTCACATATTCAGCTTTTTATTTGTGGAACAACACATTGCATTACATCCTGTGTCTGCTTCCTGCCCATTTTCCCCTCTGGGACTTGTATTCCCTTCTAAAAAGTGGAGACCAGTATAAAGAGTTCACATTCTGCTTGTGTCACAGTCCAGTAGCATCTCAAGCTTACCATCCCCTGGTCTGGTGGGCCAGATCCCAGTACAGAGAGTTCTATGCCTCTGCCTTGCCTTTGTCTGGCTGTGTTTTGTGAAACTAGTCTAGATGCTACATGGAGGGCTCTTTGGCTTGGTGTTTATTAATGCAGCTCCATCTGCCTTACAATTAATATCAGTTCCTCTTGATTCTGACATTAGATTGCCTGTCACTGGTAGTTCTCCATAGTAATGAGAATTTTCATTTCTCCCCCATGTTTTTAAAGTGAGAAAATGGGACAGGTTGCATTGAGTGCTGTTAGCCAGGCACAATCTTGAACTGGAAGTCCATCTAGATTTTTTGCATAAGAGAATAGATGCAATCTGTGATTTAAGGACATACTCTGGCAGCAATATGAGAATTCATTTTGAATCCTTATTAACAAAGCAGGTATGAAATATATATTTATTCAGTAAAGTGCCAGCTGTGTGAAAAATCCATTTCTTATTTCCCATACAATTTTGGAAACTTCTTAACAGTGCATAGAGACAGAATGTCATCATTATTCAGGGACAGCATGTTATCACATTTTTCTTAGGGAAGATCTTTTCTAGGTCACCTGCTGCTTCACCAAAGCTCTGACCAATCTAGCTTGCTAACCTCTGACTCCATTTTCCTAACTAAGTCCTGAGAGAGAAAAACATTTTGCAGCAAATTATGTCAGGCATCGGTATGTCTAAAGGAAGAGAGAGCAAAGAGCCTCCCTCCCTTCCTCTGTTGAGAAGTGCAACTTCCACATGTGCATGCACAGCATATATTCTCTGAGGGCATTTACTCTCCCCGGACCCCTCTGACAACCACCAGATTACCACCTCATTTTTCTATTCTCCTACTCCTTCTATAACCCTCTCATATGCGTTATTAGGTACTGAGTGCTCACAAACTCCTGGCATAGTTACTACATGCCATGCATTTTGGATTAGCTTCCAGAATCAACTCTATCCACCATCTCTCTCTGCTCTTTCTTACCCTAAACACCTTCTAACCAAGCCAGCAGGATGTGGAAAAGCATGAGCTTTTAGGCCAAGCAAACACAGCTTCAATTAGGACTCTGTTACTTCCTGTCTACCAGGCATTTTGTTGAGCATGTGGTTTCTTGTCTGTAAAACAAGATAACATTACCTCCTGAGTTTTGCATGTTGTGTGTGTGAATTAAATAAGGTCATCTCCACGAAGTGCTTGAACCTTATCTCCATCATTCAAATAAGGATGTGATCACTTTCCCTCATTGGTGCAGCTATTAAGTGGCAGACCCTAGTATTCCTCAGTCCCTGTTGCTCAGGCCACAGCTGCTTTCCCTCTGGGTCCCAGACTCATGAACACGGAAACTTAGCAAAGAAATCTGAAGCCATGCTAGTCCATAATTATTCTACACATTCCAAGACTCCTTGGTCCTCAATCTAGGCATGCCCTTAATAATGAAAATACTATTTTTGACCTCTCAGGTCCTGCAGACTTGCGTGAGGTGTTAAGGAAGCAGAGACTAGATTATTTCAGAACAGCCCAACTAGCAAAAACAATCCTCTAAAACAGAAATCTTCAAGTAGAGTCAGAACCTCCTGTGGGTCCCTGAGAACCTTTTAGGGGTCTGCAAAGTCAAAAGTATTTTCACAACAATCCTAAGCTGCAAGTTGGCTCTTTCACTGTCATTCTTTCTTGTGTACAGTGGCTACATGATGAGTGATATCACAGCTGGGCAGTAATGAAACAGGAGCTGAAGAAATTTGCAAAAATACAAAACAATCAAGCACTTTTTTTGTTTTAGAAAATATAGTTATTTTTTGTAATGTATGTTATTTGATTGTTATTTAAAGTGAATTCACAAATAAATATTTTAACAATTTATCAATATTCATTTCTAAAATGGTAAATATCTGTAGAGATAAGTTAATCCACCTCATCAACAGTCCTTTGGGGGTCTTACTATTATTTTTAATTGTGTCAATGCAAAAGTTCACAATGGTGAAAATATGATGCCAGGATAACTCACAGGTGAATTTGACCATCCATTGTGTTTATTCTTGTGCTTATACTCACAGAAGGGGCACTTCCATTGGGTCAAGGGATCCCGGGTTTTTCGAGTGAATGGGAGAGCGGGCATTCAACTTACCAGATGGCACTCAAAATTCCCTGAGCAAGCATATCCTAATGAAAATGGCTTTGGTGTCTAAGCCTGTGCCTACTGAATTTGCACACTGATTACTTATTGTTCAGCATCTCAAATGACCATTACACACTGGGCAATCCCGGGCTTTGGAAGCTGTGATTTTCCCAGGTGAGAGCTAAGGGTCCCACCAGGCCTTTGCAAATAAGCCTCATTTTGAGCATGGCTAGTTGGAAACAGGAGTAGAAGTTCTGCACCAAATGAGATCTACCTCAGTGAATGCCCCCAGAGCCCCCAGGATTTTCGTTTGGATCCTTTTCCTTCTCAATTGCCTCTCAAATGTCCACGTCTTTCATCTTCTCTTACATTTCTCCCTCATCAAACCTGCTTTCAAAAATGGAATCTGAGAAATGAACTAATACTGAGGTATATATGACTGATATCCTGTACATCATCTCCTCTGGGATTTGTGTATTTTAGCCAATGAATGTATCCCGTCTTCTAGAATTTTAGGCATTAGAAAGTAAGTGAGTGATAAAATATTCTTGGCAGTGGGGATTTTCCAGGGTCCATTAATGCATGCCAAAAGAGGGAATTGCCTGGCTTCTCTACCTCTGCAGGAAGCCCTTGTTAGCAGAGCAGCAGCTGTAGGACTCTATGTAATCTGTCCCTGACACCCCAGTCTTGGTACAAAGCAGACAAGAACAGTGGCAAGTTAGAGACTTGGGATACTCAGAGGCAGAGAAAAGAATTAGATCCTTAAGTTGTGATGCTCTCATCCCAGAGTAGAGGCCCCAGGAATCACACAGCAGGTGTGGAAAGGGGAGAAATGGCTTGTCTTGGGCATGAAGAGGAGAGAAGAGGTCAAGGCAGGCGTGAGGACACCTGGCCAGTACTTGAAAGGATCCTGGTAAAATCATGACATCTAACATTTATTGAGGACTCATGTACCTGAGATGGTGCCAAGTACTTTTCTACATGATCCACTATATACAGTTCTTACAAAAAAGGAGTGGCTCTTATCTCTATTTGATAGATGAAGTAATTGATGCAGAAGTCAATTTTGAAAGATCTCCCAATAAGTAACAAGAGAGCCAGAATTTGAACCAGAAACCCTGTTTCCATAGCCTGGTCCTGATGTGTATGCTCTTCCGCTCTTCTTAGGTCAAAGCTGAAGTAGGAAGGTAGTGGTTTCCCAACAACGCTCAAGTTTTTCCATGGCACCAGGTATAGTACCTAGGATGCTATGATGTTTGCCATCATTTTATGGGCTCATAAATGCCTGTCTTCTCCTTTGGTAAGTGAATGGCAGTATGTTTGTTATAGTTATCTCATGGTCCAAGTGACAAGACTCTCCAATGACAGGGTTTAGAGAATGCTTTTCATCTCATGTATGTTTTCCATTAAGTGGGCACTGAGGTATAGATCTCCCAATTATTTGTAGACTGAGCCTTGAACAACTCAATCTGAAGCATAATTTGTAGCACTTCTTAGTGGTTGCATCTCTGGGGACGACCACTTCCCACTCCTTCTCCCAAGGTTCTCTGTTCTTCCCTCTTTGGATTTAACCGATACCATCTTCCTCATTTTGACTTTCAGTAGACTTCCTACTCATGTTAGCACATCCTAGGACTATGACTGCCAACATTCCTCCAAGTTGAATGTAGAGCTTTCTCATGCAGGTGCTGCCCCTCATGGATGGCCTTCCCATATGGTGGCCCCAATCATCATGGTGTCCTTGGGCCACAAAGATGAGCCCAACAGATCTCTGAAGTAAAACAACAGGTGAGGATTGTGGTACCTCCAGTAGCATACAAGTTTCAGATGCACTGACTCTGTGGCCCAGGCTGCTCTGATCTAAGGACCCTACAGTCTCAACATGTGGCCTCTATACCCACAGCTCAAAGTAGAGAGACAGAATGGTCTTTTAAGGGCTTTTCATGGCTATTGTCTGGAAGTGATGTAATCCCTTCTGCTCACGGTTTATTGGCCTGAACACATTTCATAATCCCACTTACAAAATATTGTGAACATATGGTATTTCTTCTGCCACAGGTTTAAGATAAGGCCAACAGAATGTTCTACAAAGTTGACTGACAATTTCTTGGTAGGGGCTCCAATGACTTGAGGGTTTTCTGACTCTTGTAAATGTTTTGCTGCCCGGGCTACTTTATAAACCAGTTGGGCTTGATTGGCTGTCAAGATGAAGATTTCTTTGGGAGAGAAACTCTCTGGAATCACATTTCCATTTGTTCATTTCAAGAACAATGCTGGCTTGGGATAGCATAGCCTTTCCATGCTTGAGCTTCCTGATTTTACTAAATCAGGTAATCTTTTTTCTTTGCTGCCTTTCAAGCAGCCTGAATTATGAGGCCATCATATCTCTGCTCTATATTGAAGCATCAGCCGGATAGAGAAGAACCTGCCACAGTGCAGAATTCCTACTCTGACAGTCAGGCTTCTCTCACGCTGTTTCTCACATCAGGTGTCCTCGGTTAATCCTCCTCCAGATAGAAGTAGCACAATGGAACTTGTCATTTGTGCTAATCTGAGCACACATCTCCAGTCTTCACTGTGACGTGTACCTGCCTGGGGTGCGAGGTGGTGCTTCTCAGATCACTGCTGCTGGGCAGAAATGAGAGGTTTGTGATCCTGGTACAATTTTTTATAGATATGCATGTGATCTTATGTCCTTCCAAATAACAGCAAATCTTCACTTATTTAGCTCCTGATATCTATGGCACTCCTCAATGCTTAGCTAAAGCCATGGGGCAGCCCACCTACCTACCTAACCCAGCCTTGGTTCTGCTTCACCACTGGGACTGGTTAGGAGCAATTGACTGGATCTAGGATGGGTAACTCTGTGGACCCTCACCAGGTAAGTGGGCCCAGCTTGGAGCTCACAGTCCAGCTCTGGTAGTAGGCGCCCACCTTCTCCTCAGGAGACTTATCATCTTTGGGAACCTGAGGGAGTTCTGTAGGTGCTTTAATGCATGGAGGTCCTTCCACAGGACAGTTTTATGGTCACTTCTGAAGGATGTCACTGGGTTGACCTATTCTTAACCCATGTTTCTACTTAGCATTTACACTAGGATTTCTACAATTACAACCAAGTGCTGGCACATTGCACAATTCCAGTAGTGTGGTCATTGGTCTCCAAAGAGGACCCCTAGTGAGCCATGTTTTACATTGTTTATTGTGTATTTCCTCCCCACCCCTGCATTCTGCCTGGAGCTGGGGCTCATGCTTTACTGATAGAATGTGGCAGAGGTGACATTTCACAACTTCAGAGCCTGGGTCATAGAATTCATTGCAGCTTTTATCTAGTGCTCTTGGAACCTGGGTACCACACTGAAAAGGCGTTCTAAAGAAGTCCAAGTGAAGAGGAACTGAGGAACTTGCCTGGACCTCCTCACCAAGCTACCAGAGGACAGCCAGTACCAATGTGCCAACAATGCCATTCAAGCCATTTCCAGCTGAGTCCCAGGCAGCCTGGAACAAAGACGAGTTGCCATACTGTATCCCACTTGAATTCTTGACCCTCAGAAACAAGAGAGGCAATAAAATAATGTTTTCAGTCACTAGCATTCAGGATGACTTATTAAACAGCAGTTGATGAATAAGGGTGCCTGTTCATATGAATGATTTTCTTCGGATGTGTTCAGTGGACATGGCTCATGACATGTGGTGCCCTGTGGGTTTGTGATCCTATTTCCTGATGTTCCTATTTCTGGAAGGAGCTGAGACAAGGTTAGAACAGGTGGCTAGCTTCCTGGCCAGTGGGGAGATTTTCCATCTCCTAGTCATAGGCTGAGCAGAGCTTTGCCAGCTCCAGGCTCATTTGGGAGCTTTGTTCTCTGCTCTGGACCTGGATCCTTGCTTTCCCCGTAGGAGAGGGAAAACACCAGCTTTGAAATACTGCATCTTGATCTCCACTAGGCTCTGCAGAACTTCAGCTCTCATGGCCTTCCCATCCAAACATTTGCTCTTCATTTCCGGCACCTAGATGTCTCTTCTTCTGCCTTTGAGCTTAATTATTGTTATTATTATTATTATTTTAATATGTGTTTTGTTTGGTAGAATTTCTAATTTGAAGTGGGGTTGAAGATGGGCTACAAAGGAGGAATTCCAGAGGCTATTCCATCTGACATTTTAACTTCAATTCCCCATCTTTTTAGAATATTTTTGGGCACTTTCCCCTACATCACAGTGCTAGCAACACCACGAATACGCTGACTCTTTTAAAAGATGCAAATCCAGCCGGGCTCAGTGGCTCAGCCTGTAAAACTGCGCTTTGGGAGGCTGAGGTGAGTGGATTGCCTGAGCCCGCGGGTTCGAGACCCGCCTGGGCAACTTGGCCGGACCTCATCTCCACAATAAATCAGAAAATCAACCGGGTGTGGTAGCGCGTGCCTGTAATTCCGGCTACTCGGAAGGCTGAGGCGGAAGGATCGCCGGAGCCCAGCAGGTCAAGGCTGCAGTGGCATAATAAAATAAAATAAATAAAATAAAAGATGCAAATCCATTCAGAAAAGTGAGATCATGTTCTTGTTTTCTAAATTATCAAAGTCACAGTTGTATTCTATTGTTCCACCAGGATGGGTCTGACAATTGAAATTCTGTTTGCTGTGGGAACCAGCTACGTGGCTGCTATCCGAGTGGTACCCGCCCCCTATCCCCATTGCTCAGTCTGTGTTACTTCTTAACAACAAGGGCTGTGTCCTTAAGATCATACACATTCATAATCTGCCTCCACCAGACAACAGCTTTTGCGGCTATAGAGGTTTTCTTTCTTTATTCTTTTTTTTCATTTGGACTTTAATAAAACTGGCAGATGAGAATTCAAGCTGTACCATTCAGCAAGAGAACTAATATACTGAAATGTAACCCTTTGACAGATACTCAGATGAGCACATGGCTGTCAGGGCAAGTAAATGGAGAAAAAATAATTGTGGAAGGAAACTGGAGACAGAGCTGAGATGATTATATAATCTCATTGAGAAATGAATAAAGGACATTCCTAGGGAGTAATTAAGTCTCTTTTTAAGTCCACATGTTTTATTTTGGTTTATAAGCTTAAACACACCTCTATTTAGGATATTCCTGTGCTCAAAGATGTCAGTGATAACCCAGTTCCCTAATTTATTACACTTCAACTCCTGGTCTTAGGTCTTGGAGGCTTCTACAGTCTGGCCTCAGTCTACACCTAGAGTAGTGATTCTTAACTTTTGAGACATTTTTGAGTCACTGGGGAACTTTATAAATTGTGGATGCCTTCGCATACACACAAATATAAATGGAACATTGTAACTAACTGCATGCTAATTATATCTCTGTGTATATATTATTATAGCCATCACCCAGCTTCTATAATTAAATGGATTTGAATTTTGAAAAAAATCACTTTGGCTACAAAGTGAGGAAAAGATATAAAAGCACAACAACAAAAAAAAGACAAATGGAAAAGTAGAGTGCAGAAGTTAGGAGAGTTCTATAGTCAAGTATCTGCAGTCTCTGATAATTAATTAAATTAACATTACTTAAATGTGTATCACGTGTTAGACTTCTGCTGTGTGCTGAGTGGAAGGGAAAGGGGGTGTGTAAAAACAACAATAAAACAAAACAAATTCTTTGATCTCCAGTGGTCCACAGGGAGAGAGATAACATATATAAACAGCTATAATACAAGGCATATTGTGAAAACTGAAATGGCATAGAGAAATGAGGATCAATTATGACAGGGAAATATATAGATCACGTGGAGGACATTTATGGGATTTTTTTTTTTTTTTAAGTTGTAGTCTCACTCTGTCACCCAGGCTGGAGGGCAGTGGCACGCTCCCGGCCACCACAGCCTCGACCTGCTGGGCTCAGGCAATCCTTCTGCCTCAGCCTTCCAAGTAGCTGGAACTACAGGCACATGCCACCATGCCTGACTAATTTTTTGATTTATTGTAGAGATGAGGTCTCGCCAAGTTGCCCAGGCTGGCCTCAAACTCACGGGTTCAGGCAATCCTCTCACCTCGGCCTCCCAAAGCGCTGGGATTATAGGCAGGAGCCACCGCTCCCAGCCCATTTATGGGATGATTAACGGGGAAAAAAAAATAGTGAGGATGACTGGGTTCTACCCCTAGAAATTCTGATTTAATGGGTAAGGGAAGGATCTGAGAATCTTTTTCAAACTTTTATAAAGGTGGCTCATTGATTTGAATGGATAGCCAGTGCTGAGAAATGCTGCTGTGTGGGATCTTTTCTGCCTCTTTCAATTGGCTGTGGGGCAATGAACAGGACATTCCCATAGAAAGCCTGGGCCTACGATCTCAAACAATGACTTGAGCAGGCTCTGTGGTAGGCATTTTGTGTATATCATTTTAGTGTTTCTCAACACCGACTGAAAATTAGTTACCTGGGGAGCTCTGAAAAAATACTGAAGTCTTGGTTTGGCCCCAGACCAATTATATCAGAATCTTGGTGTGCCTCCTGGACTTTGGTGTGCGAATGTATTTAACTGCTCTTGCAGTTGATTCTTATAGGCAGAATGATTGAGAACCACTAGCACTCCAACTCTTTAAGATGCTCTGGTGAGTATATTTATGAACTTATTTCTTTATGGAATCTCTGTTCTCTAGCCAAGCAAGCCTGTTTACTATTTTCTGAAAATACCATATACCTCTTGGCATTCTGTTTTCTAGGCTAGGATGGCCTCCTCACGTCTCTTTGGGATATCTACACATCATTTAAGATCCACCTATTCCAGAAAGGCCTTTCTGAATTCTCTATTCAAAATATCATTTACTTTGTTTGAAATCCTTTTAGTGCTTGTTTTTATGGATATATTCTTTATGACCTTTTCTTTTTGTTCTTTTTGTGCCATTTTAATTTACAACTTTGACTTATTCTCCCTGCTATACAGAAGCCTTCCAGTGAAAGACAATTTTTCCTAAGAATATCTTTCTAACCATGCGTAGCAGAATGCCTTGGTGTGTGGCAGATTCCAATTCAGCATTTGTCTATTGGATCAGGACATAGACCAAGAACAGCTTCTCAGTTATCCAGTATCCAGACAAATATAAAGGCCTGACTTTCTCTTATTGGCTAAGGGACTTCTTTTCAAGCTTATCATTCATGGCCTTTGACAATCTGATACAGGAAGTGCAAATAGCAGCTTAATCACTAATAGTAAAATCTAGAAACAAGTAATTCACAGACAGTGATTTTTCTCCTCCTTTCCACTGCTTTTTTTTTTTCTTCCCTGAAAGGAGGTCATTGTAGATTTAGTCTTAGGAGCTTGAGATGAAGATCAAAATAATAGGAAATAGCCCAATAATCTTTCCTCTACAAACCTACAAATTTTTCATGTTTGGTCAGAAAATAGCCTTTCTACGTATCCCAATTAGAAGGGTTTTGCATACGGGGAATCAGAGACTGAAGAGGGCTAAGAGAGTGAAGGTCATAGGAGCTATGGCTTGAGTTCATAAAGTCAATGAGTGCCTGAAAGGACAGAAAGCTACTGCAGGTGCTTGTAGCACTGAGACAGGTGATTTGCAGAGCTCACTGGGGAGTCTCTGCAAACGTTAAGAATTTTGGAACCAGCTAACTTCCGGGAACTAGCCCAGAAGGTGCTGATAATCTCATGTTTGCCATCTACTCATGTTCTGTTAATCCGGCTACTGGAGAATCTCATTTATCTTTCACATCTGATGTCTGTACCCCTCAGTGGCAGAATCTAACCCAGAAGCAAATGGGAAAGATACTTGTGAGAATTGCAGGCTTCTTTCCTGTGATGCAAAGGAAAATCTAGAAAGTAGTAATGATGTTGAATCAAGTACAGACAATCTGGCAAAACTAAACCAAGGTAGTCAAGACAAGCTTATTTGAGGGAAGATTAAAAGGCAAAAAAGGGGAAGAGATGACAAAATGTAAATTGGAAAAGAAAAGAAAGCAAGTCCCTCCCTCCACACACACAAAAATTTATTCTGAAAGAACTGTACCTAGCAAGCAGGGAGATGTCTCCAGGAAGACCTGTAAGAGAACTACAGGGTAGTTTTCTCTTGTGGTTTAGTTCTGAGCACAGCAGGTCTAGAAGCAAACTTCCCAAGTTGGCCCATCGACCACCCTTTCTCCTCCAAACTCACGCAGATGCCTGATAATGGTCTATTTGAGAGACTGGAGCAGTCATTGGAAGATTGTTTCAAACGGATAGAATCAGGCCGGGTTCAGTGGCTCAGCCTGTAATCCCAGAACATTGAGAGGCCAAGGCAAGTGGATTGCCTGAACCCGCAGGTTCGAGACCAGCCCAGGCAACTTGGTGAGACCTCGTCTCTACAATAAAATAAAAAATTGCCGGGTGTGGTAGCGCACGTCTGTAGTTCCGGCTACTCGGAAGGCTGAGGCGGAAGGATCGCAGGAGCCCAGCAGGTGGACGCTGGGGTGACCGTGAGCGTGCCACTGCACTCCAGACTGGGTGAAGGAGTGAGACTCCAACTCAAAAAAAAAAAAAAAAAAGAGGACAGAATCAGAACAAGATGTGATTAGGCCTGGAGACTCCTTGCACCTTCTTTAGCCAGTGTGCGTATAATCTCTGTCATCATCCCTGGTTTGGGCTCCTCAGGGCAGAAGCATGTTGTTCTTGCTCACCACCTGAGCCCTGGAGCTTAACACAAGTTTTATGCATGCAGATCCTCAACGATTTGGGTTGGTTGAATGAATATATAATCATGGTGAGGCCAGATGATATATCATTAACTCAAAGGACAGGATGCCACATTAGTGACTGAAGTGCTTCTCTTGACCAGTCATAGCTACCTAATCCCATAGTTGCATCAGAACATTAGTCCCTTTAAATATTATATATTTATATCTCTACATGTACTTATACAAGACTTGACAATTAAGTTGCACACTCATTCTAGAAAAAGTGCTCATACCTCATTGCTGAATATTGCTTTAGTCACATTTAAAGTACTCCCTTGGAAAGCTATGCGCCAATGCCAGTGCTTAGTTCATCCATCAAAGCAATTTTGGAACTCTTTTTCTGGAATAGCCATCAGAGCTGTCATTGTATTACCTTTGATGTCCTGAATGCCATCAAAATGTCTTCCTTTCAATATTTCCTTTATCTATGGGTAAAGAAAAAAGTCATTGGGGGCTAGGTCAGGTGGGTAAGGAGGCTATTCCAATACGGTTATTTGTTTACTGGCTAAAAACTCCCTCACAGACAGTGCTGTGTGATTGTCATGATGCAAGAGCTCCTTCAGACCATTTTTGTACACACCTTTCTCATGCCAAAATTTTCAGTTAAGATTTTCCTGTTTCACTATCAATGTTTATTTGGTCTACTATGCTTCTCACAGTCAGCTGATGATTTTGAAGCACAGTTCCACAAGTTTTTGCAATATTTTTGTCAGTTCTGCTCCTTACTTGCCATCCTGACCTCTCTTCATCAGTGACAACTTCCATCCCTTCAGAAAAATGTTTAATCCATTTGTACACTGCGCTATCCCCATAAACTTCAACTAACATGCCCCTGATTTCACTTCTACTCTTGCCAAGTTTAACAAGAAATACAATGTTTGTTCATTTCTCTAATTTAAGCTCTGACATTCTCATGATGGTACATAAAAACATGCAACAACACTAATGAACACCACTCAGCCAGACACCACCACATGTTGACATGGACACAGCTGTGTGACACTGATATACCAACGTTATGAAATCTTACTAAGTTGTTTGTACAGTACTACCAATGTAAATGTACAATGGCAAGTTTGCAAACTTAATTGTCAGGCCTCTTACATATACACAGAGAGATAGATGGGAATTTGTATAAATATCTGTATATATACAGATAGAGACATCTGTATATATAATATGAATCTGTATTTATAATACATGTATTAATATAGATTATAAAATACAGTTACATATCTGGCTGTATTATATTATATATAGAAGACATAGATATAGGCACAGATAAATAATAACATTATATTATATAAAACTATGTTTTTAGCATATATTGTATTATATAACATGTATATTACATATAATATATATTGTTACATATTTAGATGATATAATATTACTGATTCAGCTATAGTAAAGTAGTTGTTTAAGTGAGTCTAGAAGACTTTGTCTTTTCCCATTGTGGATTAGTTTAGTAAATTCAATTATTGAAAGAAAATCTTATTTTTTTCACTTTCACGTCCAGGAGTAGAGGCTTCATGAATGCCCACCAGGATTTCCTACATGCAGATGCAAAGAAGTTACTAAAGCTATGCCCCTCACCTGCTCTCCTTTTGTACTACCTTGCTAGAGGTGTCCTCCAGAAGGTTCCATGTTCTCTTCCATAGCTTGTCTTTGCTGTCCCAGATAATTAGACCAAGTTCCTCAATGTCCCATTGATTGATTGAGGAATATCAAAATTTTAGAACTGAGCTGTTAAGCTAGGGCTGACTCACAATTTGCTGAGCATCAGTGGGTAGGGATGGATCTTCTCTGTCTTTCTGGCTTTGGTTATGCCATGCCCTCCACCTACAATGCTGTGGAATCCTCCCCCTGCCCACTTACTCACTGCTTCATTCTCTCCATTTTTCTGAGAGTGGTTCATGGTGTTTCAAAAAACCTTCCCAAACTGCCCTGTTCTACTTTGCTCTCTTTTTCTCAAATATGCATTGTACATTCAGCTATACTAGTCATTTTAATGCTAATTATATTCCAGTGTACTGTTTCTGAATCCCTTCAACGGTATATGTGATAATAAATTCTTGATGCAAAGGAACATGTCACTTTTTTTTGTATATTCTCCCATAGTGCTTAGTCATGCATTAGAAGCTGTGTTTTTATATTCATTTATTATTCATTCATTTGTTCAGTCATTTCTTCAACAAATACTTATTAAACAACTACTTTTCTAAGTTTTTGGAGAACAAAACAAAAATCCCTGTTTTATATTCTAGGGAGAGAAGGCAAACAATCAGCAATAAACTCAATAAATAAGTAAATTAAAATATAGTAGATTGTGACAACAGCTGTGGAAAAAACTTCTGTGGAAAAAAGTGAAGCAGGGTAAAGGAAGTCAGGAATACCGGAGTCTGGGATAGGCAGGTTGTATTAATCAGGTTGGTCATGGGAAGCCCCCAAAACAAACTGGTATTTGAGCAAAGATTTGAAGGACACGAGGGAGTGAACCATGCAGATTATATCTAGATTAAACTCTCCAGGCAGAGAAATAGGTTGTGTAAGGGCCCTGAGAAGAACGAGCCTGGCATGTTGGGAGAACATCAGTGGATCTTTTGGGCTGAAGCAGAGTAAATGAGGGGGAGAGTAACAGAAGAAACAAAGGAAAAGCCAGTTCACAAGATTTTTGGATTTTACTCCAAGTAGAATGAGGAGTCATAGGAGGAATGTGGGCAGAGGCAAGGTCTGATCTTCATTTCAAAAAGAAGTTTCAGGTTACTGAGTTGAGAATTGTTCAGAAGTCAGCAAACTTTTTATCTCAAGGATCAAATAGTAAATGTTTTAGGCTTTGTGTGCCATACAATCTCTACACTTCTATTCCACTCTACACATCTATTCCACACGTATTCGACTCTGCCATTTTAACCCAAAAGCAGCCATAGACAATACATAAGCAAATGGGCCTGGCAGTGTTCCAATAAAATTGTATTTACAAAAACAGATGGCTGGCTGGATTTGGCTTGTGGGTCATAGTTTACAACCTTTGGCATAGACTATAAGGAGGCAAACATAGAAGCAGAAAAACGTGTTAGGAGACTATTGAAGACATTCAAGCAAGAGATGATGATTACTTAAGACCAGAGTGGAAACAATAAAGATGACAAGAAAAGGTGGGGTTTCAGATGTATTTTTTTTAAGTCAAATCATTTCTTGATGAATTGGATGTGCAATGTGAGAGAAACAGGGGTCTAGGATGGTTTCATGTTTGTCCTAAGCAACTGCAAAGACGTGATGTGTTCCCCAACTGAGATGGGAAAAGTAGTACATAAAGAAGGGGATTTTTAGACATGCTAGGTAAGCAGTTGAATATATACATTTGGAGTATATGGGTTGGCTTGGGCTAAAAGGTATGTGACAAGAACATATTTTAAACACAAGTGTTGATTCTTCAAATTTTGAAACAATGACCAAATTGTACAAAAACCTTGGGGACTAAGGAGGATGCAATGAGCTTATTGTGGATGAAGATGATCGTAGATCACATCTAGATTCTGTCCTTGTAACAGTGACCACATTGTGACTTTCCAAGAACAGTAAAGCCAATGAAAACTGAATTAAAAGTCACTGGAAGTTATAAAACTTCTTTTAATTATTAGAATTAGGAGAAGGTAATAATTATTAATGTTAAGAGTTTTTGGTGGAGTTTACCCTGACTGGAGTCAGTAATTGCTGAGCCAAGGACGCAGTTGCACAGGAAGAAGTTGTAGTACTTGTATTTTGTCACTCTGCTCCTGCAGATCCTAAAAGTGTGACACTTCTAGAATTCATGGAAAGGTGAGGAGGCTGCTGAGTTCTCAAAAGTGTCTTGAACAGATGTTTCATGGCTCTCAAGTTTAGGGGAAAAAGTCTACCTGCAACTCCTTGTTCCTCATTCCTGTGTCCCTCACAGGCAAGATGGTGGAATCAAAAGGCAGATCAAGCTGGTTACAGTTCAGCTAGAAGACTTCCGGCAGGTTACTTATCCTGTCTAAGTCTCATTATCCTCACCTGGAAAACTGGATTATTTACCTTTCAAGCCTGGTGTAAAGGTGAAAGTGATAATATTTGAAAACATCCTGAAGCTTAGTGCTCACCACTCACCTTTCTATATGAATGTTAGGGAGAGAAACCCAACCGCAGTTTATTTGATCTGTGTAAATTCTCCTGAGTTGAATGGAATAGGCTAAATTTGTAACTTTTGTTTTTTAAAGAAATATTTATTGCAAAATAATAAGAGCAAAACCTTCACATAGGGCTAGGTACTTGTCTAAGTAATCCACATATACACATCAATTTTTTTAAATTTATTTTTAAAATTTTTATTTTAAAGATGTGGGATACAATTCAGGGTTAGGTATACAAATATTCATTATGCAGGTACCCTTGTTGATGAGGTGTGCCCCCCCTTCCCCAGGCAGATTCTCACTACAGCCAATCCCACTTTCCCGCCCCCCCCCCCCATTAGAATTTTCTGTCCTGCTCTGGAATCCAGACATGGACTTTCCAGATGTTCCAGTCCTGAACCTCTGAGTAAAATCATATTTTCACTTTCTCTAACTAAAAGCACCTCCATGTTAGGGACTTTTTTTTTTCTCATACCATTTGCAGTAGTCATTTGGATTACCACCCCTTCCCACACCCATTTCTCCTTCTTTTGTTAAGCACCATGGCTTTTAATTCAAATATTCATCCCACCTGCTCAGTCCAGGTGTTTTGGGGAAAGCTGGATCTCTAGGAGTGGGGTGTTTGACTTCAACCTAAGCTCATCAGTGGAACTGCTGTCTTATTCACACAGATTAGTTAAAATAATCACATAGCTCAAGTTAGGTCACTGAGGCATGGGTACAGGTCTCCCAAGCCCTGCCAGGAAGTGTTCCTAAGTGTTCTAAGAAAGCTCAGACATGTGGCTAAGAGTTCTTCAAGAGTTATTAGTAGGCATCTGTTATGGGCTAAATTGTGTTCCCTCAAAATTAATATGTTGAAGTCCTAATTTCCAGTACTTCAGAATGTGACTGTATTTGTAGATAGGGACTTCAAATACATAATTAAGGGAAAAAATGAAGTAATACAAAAAGGCCCTAATCCAATATGTCTGGTGTCCTTATAAGAAGAGAAGATTAGGACTCAGACATGCACATAGGAAAGGCCATGTGAAAAAAATGGAGAAGATAGCCATCTACAAGCCAAAGAGAGGGGTCTCGGAATGAAATTAATCCTGCCAACACCTTGATCAAGGATTTCTAACCCCTGGAACTAGGAGAAAAAGATATTCTGTTGTTTCAGCTACCCAGTCTTTTGTATTTATTATAGCAACCCTAGCAAACTAATACAGCTTCCTATACTCAGGATGGGGAGTAAGGCTTAGGATGAGCCTTTTCTCTCTTTTTTATGCCTTCTATGGTTGCTGAATTGCTAAGGCAAATCAAGTCCAAGGTTCACTCTACCATTGAACTTTCCATGACAAAAGCAAAATTATCTCCTTTATTTATTTATTGTTTGAGCTGTAACTTATAATAAAAGACACTATAGTGCCCTAGTGCCTAGGACCATGCTCCATCATAGTAAGTGAATAATACTATTTATTGAATGACTAAAGCAAGAAAAGAATAAATAAGAAAAGTATGGAACCGTAGTGTGTGAACCTGGGAAACTGAGTGAGACAGCAGAGTGACAAGAGAGTGAGAGTCAACCTGTTACTACAGTTCATCAGGTACATTTCTTCTATAGGGACCAGAAACCAGGTATCTCTATTGTTATGTGACAAGTTAATTCTTAAAGATGACTGACATTCATTACAGAAACAGTTGTTTAATTAGCAGACTTTTGAAGATGTAAAAATTCTTCTCAACTTTCACCATTGAAAGTTTCTAATTAGAATAAAAGGATCATTAGAAATAGATCACTTCTGGCCTCTTAAGGATCAGACTGCTAACCCCTTCATTTTAGAGACAAGAAAATGAAGGTCTAGCAAGGGTAAGTGCCTTTCCCAACTCACATGTTGTGCTAATGATGAAGCAAAGGCATGGAGCATAAAGAAATCCAATTTTTCCAAAAAACAAAGAGCTTTACCAGGAGAAGTGTTCATTCCTTTTAGTTAAATTAATACCATAGTGATAGGACAATGCCTTTTTTTCCTGATTGAGAGAAACCGATTTTCTTTATGAACATAGACTTTCTCTCCTGAAAGGAGGAAACAATGATGGCATTGTGTAACTAATGTAGAAATAATCCAAATAAAAAGGATGTGCATTTATTCAGATGTTAGCCAATTAGTCAACTTTTGGTGGAATGGGTGAGACATACAGAAGAGAGATTAACTAGCATTAAATAAGTAGAAAGAGCACAGAAATGTCAGAAAAATAATGTACATTAAAAAATGTAGTTCAGGGAACATACTTACATTTTAGGCAGAGTCTGTTTTGCATTCCCTTTACATTTTGAGAACACTTTGACATTATGGAATAAGAAGTGAAAGACGAGATAATAAGACATTAGTTAAGTTGTGAAAAGGGAAATATTGAGAAGCTGACAGAAATAAGAAGGCACTAGATAATATAATGAAACAATGTTTCTTTCTTTCTTTTTTTGTGAAGCAAGTTTTAAGATACACTAGAAGCAATAAAAAGGAGGATGCTGGGAAGATGGCAGCATAGCCAGTCAGATAGCATGGGGTCACTGTGTGTGTGAGTTAATGTATAGATGACTTTGCATGTATGTCTGTGTGTAAGTGGACATGTGAGAAGCTGACTGAGTGAGAACTCAGGAGCAAGTAGCCAGGGCTTTCCTGGTGAAGCCACCAGTGCCATAGCTGCTCTGCTTGGATCCTAGCACTTTCTGGAGCACAGAAGTTGAGCACCATTTTCTAAAATCAGCAGAGCTTTTTGTTGCAGGAAGCCATCAGAACAACTGCTACTCCCACCACTGCAGCTCTGGGCTAGATACTGGCAGCAAGGGCCAGGGAGGAGCCCAGCAAGGGAGCCAGAGGCAGAGACCTGAGGAAGCAGTGAGTCAACCAAAGCCTGGACTTGCTGTCCCCACCTCCAGTGCCAGGCTGGGCTGCAGGGCCCTGCCACAGGAACCTGAGATCCAGAGACTATGGTACTTGCTGGGGAGGGAGCTATCTCTCCCAACCCCATTTCTGCCAGGAACAGCAGCCTGCAGAGAAACTGAGCAGCCACTCTAAAACCAAAGAAGTGCTCCAGGGTGGCCTCTGTGGAATAGCAAACCTGCCTCTTGAGACCAGGGGGTAATCTCTGCATTGCATTGGGGCTGTTCTTTGTGACCTCAGAGAGCATTGCATTCAGTGCACAAGCCCTGGTGGGTAATGGAAGATGGGAAGTCCCAGGCAATCCACCCCTCATCCTGAGTCAGCTGCTGGGTAACAGATGCATACAGTGGATCTGATTGAAAAGGAGGCTGGTAAGTGTCTAAATAACTCCCCCTAACCCCCTGCAATGAGTGAAAGTCATCTGGGGGACAGGGCAGAGGCCAGAGGCCTCATTCTCCCACCAAAGATTGGATGCTCTGGGAGCTGTGACCATGCTGGGAAAGGAAGGAAGGGGAAGAGAGTCAAAGAAATGCTGAGTCAGGTCATTCCATCCCCCCGCCTTCCCACAGGTGTGCACAGGCTATCAATTGCAGGCAGAAGGGTGTGAAGACTCTAACATCTTAAGTTTCAACAGCAAAGAGGGAACTTGTGGTAATACCCCTGCAGTCACAGAACCCACCATAAGAGGGAGCCTTCCTCCTCAAAGAGATATACTAAAGCTGAGAACTCTCTATCAATGAGTTTTTCTGGTTTTGATTTGTTTGTCTCATTTGTTTGCTAGGTTTGTTTGTTGTTTGGTTTTCTCTCCCCCCCCCCCCCCCTTTAGTTCTTTCTCTCTGTTCATTCTTTGTAGTTTTGGAGGTTTGTTTGGTAGTTCGTTGGTTTTTCTTTTTTCTCTTTTTCTTCTTCTCTCCCTTTTTTCTCTCCTTCTGCTCTCTCTTTCTACTCTTATACTCTGTCTTGGACTCAGGGACTATACAAGCATACCCACTGTAAGGTCATATTGTATGGAGATGGAGAGAAAGTTCTAGCAGGCCCATTCACCAAATAGCAGGCATTGTGATGTACCAGTAGGTTCTAAATCCTAGCGGCCCCTTTCTCACCCTTAGTAAGTGCTCAGAATTGTAAAGAGATAGCACAGTGCCCCACCCCAGCCCTATTTCATAATTAAACAAACCCAGAGTCCTGACTCAGGGAAGGACAGAAAGTAGAGCAAATATCGGAAGTCATTTATTCCTCATTTCCCACTGAGTGATGGAATTAAAGAGAAAGATAAGAGAACTGCTACAAATGAAGGCAAAACAATGAAAAATAACTGGAAACCTTCAGAAACCCACCAAAACTTTAGCGCCTGAAAGAACAGCTACTGGGGCACAAGCAACGGCTACCTCTGAGAACAATCATACCTAGAAAGTACTTACAGAGATCAGAGAATCATTGGATAGAATGAATAAAAACCAAGGAATGCAGGGGCTAAAATTAAATGAGATTGCAATGGACTTGGACAGACTCAAGAAAGCATATTTAGAAATAACAGAAATAAAGAACTCCATCCAATAAATAAATAACAAACTGACAAAAATGGGAAGCATAATTGACCAAGCAGAAGAAAGAATCTCAGAGCTGGAAGATAAAATATGGAATTAACTCAATCTATTATAAATAACAAAACAAAACAAAACAAAACTTAAGCAGAAAGAAGAAACTCTTCAAGAGATGTGTGATTTTATCCAGAAACCAAACCTATGTCTGATTAGCATACCTGAAGTAGAAAGAGAAATGGAAAACACCTTGTAACATACGTTCCAAAAGGCCATTTAAGAAAACTTTTCTCATCTGGCCAAAGAGATTACTATACAAGCACAAGAGATTCAGAGAACCCCTGCAAGACATCTTATGAGAAGACCAACCCCTAGACACATAGTGATTCACTTACACAAAGTAGGTATTAAAAAAATATACTAAAGGCAGAAAGGAAAAAGGTCAGACTACCTACTGCAGGAGACCAATCAGAATTGCTGCAGACTTACTTACAGAAACATTAAAGGACAGAAGGGATTGGACCCCAAACTTTAATGTTCTCAAAGATAAATAATTTCAACCAGGAATTTCCTACCCAACCAAATTAAAATCCTTCCCAGACATCCAATTCCTAAAAGAATTTGATGCCTCCAGACTAGCTCTACAGGAGATGCTTAAGAAGGTGCTATGCACAGAAGAAAAAGGAAACAGAAGACCATATACTTCACAAGATCACAAACAAACAGAGAAGCAGAAAAACACTAGCACATGTGCAAAAATGAAAACACACACATATATTAAAACAAAAACAGCCTGAACATAAAAGGACTACAAGCACCACTGAAAAGACATAGAATGGCAAACTGGATTAAAAAAACATGATTAAACAATGTACTGTCTCCAGGAAATAAATCTCATTACATAGGAGGCACATAGACTTAAAGTTAGAGGATAGAAAACAAATTTTCAGATGAAAGGATCACAAAAGAAGGCAGGAGTTGTGATCTTCATATCAGAAAAACAACAATTAAGCAATCAAAAAATTTAAAAAGATACAGAAGGACACTACATAATGATAAAAGTTTCAATCTATCAACAAGAAATATCCATCCTAAGCATATATGCACCCAACATGCGAACACCAGTTTTTATAGAGCAGCTACTAAGTAAACTAAAACATTGACTCTAACACTTTCATAACTGGGGACTTAACTACCCCACTAACAACCCTAGATAGATCATCAAGGCAAAAAAATCAACAAAGAGATCAGGAACCTCAACTTGGTGCTTGACCAAATGGACTTAATAGATACCTACAGGACATTCCACTGAACAAACACAGAATAAACATTCTACTCAACACCATATGGAATGTACTCCAAGATCAACCACATCCTTAGTCATAAATCAAGCATAAATTTAATAAGATCAAAATACTGCCATGCACCTTCTCAGGCCACAATGGAATACAAATAAATATCAAATACAAATAAATATCAACACCAACAAAATTTTCCCCCATCCACAACCCATGGACTCTAAATAGTATGATGCTGAATAACTCCTGGGTCAACATAGAAATTAAAACAGAAATTAAAAGATTCTTGGAAATAAAAGAAACAAAGAAACATCCTACCAAAACCTCTGGGATGCAGGAAATCAATACTAAGAAGGGAATTCATATCTCTACTAACACACAATCAAGAAAACGGAAAGATCACAAGTCAACAGCCTAACAAATCACCCAAGGGAGCTGGAAAAACAAGATCACCAAAACCCTAACTTCAGCAGAAGAATCCAGATCACCAAAGTAAAAGCCCAAATATGGGACATAGAAGACAAAAATGTCACAGAAAAACTCAACAAAACAAAAAAGCTGGTTCTTTGAAAAGATAAAGATTGATGGACACCCTAGCCAGACTGACCAAGAAAAAGAGAGAAAAAGCCCAATAAACACACTCAGGAAAACAAAATATCAAGTGACAACTGACCCTGAAGAAATACAAACAATTATCAGAGATTACTATGCATACGTGTATGGAAACAAATTCGAAAACCTAAACGAAAAGGAGGACTTTCTGACATCACATAAGCTCCCAAGTTCACATAAGAGGAAATTGAGACCCTAAATAGACCAATAGCAACCCAGAAAATTGATTCCATCATAAGAAAACTGCCTACAAAAAAAAAAAAGCCCTGGACCAGAATGCTTTCCAGCAGAATTCTACAAAACATACAAGGGGGAACCGATATCAATCCTATTGAAAGTATTCTAGGCAATCAGATACCTGCATAACATGTTTATTGCAGCACTATTCAAATAGTAAAAACATGGAACCAACTGTGCTGCCCATTGAAACTGGACTAGATAAAAAACATGTGGTACATATGCACAATGGAATATTATGCAGTCATAAAGAAAGAAAAACATATGGACTTCACAGTAACTTGGATGGATTTAGTCTATAATACTCAGTGATCTATCTCAAAAACAAAGAACACAGTGCCATATGTTATCACTCAAAAGTGGATCCTGAATATTTACCATAATACTTTAAGAAAGGGATTGGCAATGGCAGGATACTTCTGAGGTGGGGGTGGGGACACAACATTAATAAGGGTACCTGATTTCAAACCAGGTAAAGTGGGGACCAAAGGGAGGCTGAAACTTTACCTGTATGATGTACATTTGTGTACCTAATCCTGAATTGTACTCCATACTTTTAAAATTAAAAAAAAAAAAGATATTTTTTAAAAGAAAGTATTCCAGGCAATCAAGAAAGATGAAACGCTCCCCCAATAATTTAATGAAGCTAACATCACATTGATACCCCAACTGGGTAAAGATCCAACAAATAAACAGAACAACAGGCCAATATCCCTTTGGCAAAGACTCAGGGTACAAAATAAATGTGAAAAAGACAGTCACATTCTTACATACCAACAACAAACAGGAAGAGAATCTAATAAAAATCACAATTACATTCACAATTGCCACACACAAAAAATGTAATACCTCGGCGACTTCCTAACTAGAGAAGTGAAAGACCTCTACAATGAAAACTATAAAACACTGCTCAGAGAAATCAAAGAAGACACAGTCAAATGGAAGAATATTCCATGCTCATGGGTTGGCAGAATCAACATTGTTAGAAGTCCATCCTACCAAAGGCAATCTACAGACAAAAAAAAATACTCATTAAAAAAACCCATATAGATTCAAAATCAATACCCATTAAAATACCAACATCATTCTTCTCAGACCTGGAAACGACAATACAGAAATTCATATGGAAACATAAAAGATCACACATAAACAAAACAATCCTCAGCAAAAGAAACAAAGCAGGAGGTGTCACACTTCCAGACTTTAAACTTTACTATTGGGCTACAATAATCAAAACAGCCTGGTACTGATACAGGAACAGGCATATAGACCAATGGAACAGGATAGAGGTTCTGGAAGCAAAGCCTCAATTTCTCAACCAACTCATCTTCAACAAAGCCTCCACCAACAACCGCTGGGGAGAGGAGAACCTATTCAGTAAATGGTGCTGGGAAAACTGGCTGACCACATGCAGAAGATTGAAACAGGACCCATACCTATCACCATACACAAAAATTAACTTTAAATGCATCAAAGACCCAAACATAAGACCTCAAACTTATAAGAATCCTAGAAGAAAACACAGGAAACACGCTTATGTACACTGGAGTAGGCAACCAATTCTTGATCAAATCCCCAAAAGTGATTGCCATAAGAGATAAGATAGACAAGTAGGACCTCTTCAAACTGAAAATCTTTTGCAAAGCAAAAGAAACCATCAAGAGAGTGAGGAGACATCACACAGAATGGGAAAAATTATTTGCCAACTATATGCCTGACAAAGGCCCAATATCCAGAATCTACAAGGAACACAAATGTGCCAAAAGGAAAAAAACAAACATCACTATTAAAAAGTGGACAAAGGATATGAATAGACACTTCTCAAAAGAAGACATAGGAGCAGCCAACAGATACATGGAAAAATGCTCAGCCTCACTAATCATCAAAGAAATGCAAGTTAAAACCACGCTGAGATACTACATAACTTCAGTCAGGATGGTCATCATCGAAAACAAAAGACAACAGTGATGGAGAGGATGCGGGAAAAAGGGAACACTTCTACACTGTTGGTGGGAGTGTAAACTAATGCAACCTCTGTGGAAAACAGTATGGTGATTCCTAAAAGATCTAAAAATTGACCTTTCATTGACCTAGCAATCTCCTGGGAATATGCCCAAAGGAACTCAAATCACTCTATGAAAAAGGTACCTGCACATGCATGTATATTACAGCATTATTCACAATAGCAAAAAACATGGAACCAACTGTGCTGTCCATTGAAAGTGGACTGGATTTTTAAAATGTGGTATATGTACAAGATGGAATATTATGCAGCCATAAAGAAGGACAAAATTATGGACTTCGCAGCAACTTGGATGAATTTAGAGTCCATAATACTCAGTGATCTATCACAGAAACAAACAACTGTGTACCACATGTTCTCACTCATAACTAGACCCTGAACATTTATCATAATACTATAAGAAAGGTGTTGGCAGTAGCGGGGAGGGAAGGGGGACAAAATTACATTAATAATGGTAACTGATCTCACTCCAGGCAAAGCAGGGACCAAAGGGAGGTCCAAACTTTACTTGTACTATGACCACTTATCTACCTAATCCTGAATTGTACCCCACATCTTAGCATAAAATAAAATAAAATAGAATAAAGAAGCAATAAAATTAGAGTGAACACGGCTAATAATTGAATCAAATCAAATTACTGATTTGAAAAGTTTTAATCATTCTTCCAAAGGTAGAGAAATAAGACCAACATACATAAATGATAAGAAACTATAATTACTAACATATGGATAGTTAGAGTTCCTGAAGGTAAATTCAGAAAAAACCTTTTCAAAAACAACAACAACAAAAAAAAACTAAGAAATCACTTTAATCTGCAGATCAAAGGAATTTACTTGGCAGAACTGATATTACAGACTAATAAATAGACATAACCAGGTGAAAGTATGAATTCTCAAAGAAAAACATTTCAGAAACAAAAAACAAAATCTGAAAACTTATAAAGGAGAAAATCCCCGTCTGATTTTAGACTTCTCCCTTATGACATGAGATGCCAGAAGTCAGCGGAGCAATGTCTATACAGATTTGATTTCAAGATTTCTATATTCACCTATATTGTCATTGTTGTAAAAGCAAGATAAGGACTTCAGAAGTACCAAGTGTTTACGAATCCTAACCAGGTAACCATCCTGAGTGAAAAAACAATTACCATTTAAAGTACTGCTGGAAATTGAGAGCTGTATCCAGAGGAACCAAGAATAGGGAAACAAACCTTTGGCAAGCATCAAAACTCAATCATAGAAATATATGTTGATAATTACTGCAAGTATAGTCACAAAGTAGAAAGCGAATGACATAGATATTTTTAAAATGATATATTATTTAAAATGCTTAGTTTAGTTCTTGGCAAACAAACTCAATACATACACTATAAATAAACATAATATTAAAATTATCTGAGCAAATTTATTTATTTTTTGTCTTTTTATTTTTTGAGTTGGAGTCTCACTCCATCGCCCAGACTGGAGTGCAGTGGCATACTCCTGGTCACCGCAGCCTCGACCTGCTGGGCTCAGGCAATCCTTCTGCCTCAGCCTTCCAAGTAGCCAGAGCTACAGGTGTGCGCTACCACACCCGGCTAATTTTTGATTTATTGTACAGATGAGGTCTCGCCAAGTTGCCCAGGTGGGTCTCGAACCCGTGGGCTAAGGCAATCCACTCTCCTCAGTCTCCCAAAGTGCTGAGATTACAGGTTAAGCCACTGAACCTGGCCTGAGCAAATTTAAAGCAATGAAAATGAAAATTAAAGGTTTGTGTGAGAGAGAGGCAGAGAAACAAAGAGGAAGAATGAGAGATTAAACACACAAACATACATTAAAGTATACATATTAGGAGCCTTTAGAAACTAAATAACATATTTTTGAAATTTATAAAACAAATATTGATAAAAATATTAGGAGAAGAGAGAACATGTGAAAGTTTTCAACACTTTTAGTCATTTATGACATATCAGACTGGCAAGGAATATATGAAAATAGAAATGATTTGGAGACCATAATTAATAAGGCAAATTTTAGAAGATAAGTACAAAGAATAGACAATGGCCAGACTATATATAAAAATATAACTCTGACCCACAACTTGCAGCAACCAGTCCAGGCAGCCAAATAATACAACTGTAAGAAGAATTGACTAATAACTGACAGCTCCTTTAAGTTTTGCCCTTGCTTCCAACTCAGGGTCAACAGGAGAAAGTTAAATACACACCTTGAACCAATCACGTAGAAGAACATGTTTCTGATGAGCCTGCCTCCAGCTTCCCAGGCCAACAACCTCCAGCCAGGGTACCCCTGAAGTCTCTCTTTTTCTCCCCTCCTTGCCTTTGAGTCTCTGCAAACACAAGTGCTAGTGGTTGACTCCCTTGCTAAAGCAAGCTCTGAGTAAATAGTCACTGATTATTTGCATTTGGGTGGTCTTTAATTCCACAGCATAAATTGTATCTTATTTTTAATATACATTAAATATATTAAAGATAATAATTATGATTGCACCACAAAGACACTTTTAATAAGTTCCAAAGAGAAGGAATCCTTCCAAAAATATTCCTTGACTACAAGGCAATAAAATTAAGTGCAAAGTAAAAAATATTAAAGAAAAATAAAATCACCTAGCAATTAAACAACAAAAAAACAAGAACTGCTGAACGGTTATTGTGTGAAGGAGGAGATATTTCAATACTAAAATATTCAGAATATAAAAATTACATCTCATGTAAAAATGTATGACTTTAGAAAAAATTCAATCTTCAATGTGTCCATTATGAACAAGAATTAAAATCCATAAATGTATTAAGCATGCAACTCAAAATTGAAGAAAATAATTAATGAAAGACACACAAAAAAGTGACAATGAACTCCACAGATGACCTTGAATACCTCAACATTCCTGGCCTCACCTCCCTTGCTGAAACCCAATTTTCTCTGCTCTCAGGTAATGAATAGTCAAGGATAGAGAATTCCTAGGTTCATTAGCAAATTCCTCTTCAGAAAGTGCTTTCAAGCAAACGTAATTTCCTTTCTCAATATGAGAAGATTTGGCCCTACCAGAAAAAGGAAATGATTTGAATGTGTGCCAAAAAATATGTTTTCTCTCTTTCCATTGTTGAGCGCTCAATAAGAGTTATTCTCATTAGTTCCCCCTTTTTTTTATTACATTTGAATAAACAGACAAATACATCTGGAAGATGATAAATGACTAATAAATTTTAATTGGCACTTTAGCTCATAAAATATAAAGTCATTAAATTCATCCAGAAAATTATTAGAATGAAAAATGCAGAATATGCCAAAATAGTGGCTTCAAGATCTGTTTTCCTTCCAACCTCAAGATTAATCCTACAACTAACATTCTTAGTGAAATATGTAGAGAAGAATTAGTTCGATTTTATTTGAAGGAGTCAGAATTATAGAGAAGAGAGAAGTGGTTTAAAACATAGGAAAGCAAAATAAAAATACCATTTTCTCCATCCACATTTTCAGATGTATGGGTTCCTTCTTTTCACAAGTATATGAGTACTGCTATAGGCAGTGTAGGGAAAATAAAGCAGATTCTTAGGTGTGGATTCTCCTCTGATGGCTGGCGGAGGTGGCAGAAAACACTCCTTTTTACTATAAGCAAATTACCAGTAAATAGGTGGCTAAATATCATTAAGGGAGGAACAAAGAGAATCTCTGCCCTCAAGGAACTGGTTATGATCCTATAACTATAGCAAGTCAACAAGGCTTTGTTTTCAGGAACACTTTTAGGCAAGACTCTATGGGTTTACGCTGGTGGCTTCTAGAGCATTTGTCCCATGACATTTTCCATCATCCTTTAAACTTGGGTAACCTAAAAGAACATCAGACAACTCAAAAGCCACAAAAGTGTCTTTCTTTGATGCAGTAAGTCTATTTCTGTAAAATTTCCCTAAATAAATAATACAGAATGCTCACAAAGATTTAATTATGAGAATTTTCATTGCAGAATTGCTGACAGTTTAAAAGTGGAGAAAACCATAAACAGCCAGCAATAGGAATTTATCTACATAATGGGGCAAGCATCCAGTGGATCGCTGCAGAGTATGGAGAGTATAAAAGCACAGCCTGCCAAGATATTAAGTGGTTAGGAGAGAGCATGGCACTAATGAAGGAAGCATTCTCAAAGCAGGGGAATGGGTGCACGAACAGAGATTCGTTGTCTCAACTTCTCAGTTCTCGATGGAAATAAAAGTATGGAAGGCAAGTTATGCCCTAGACTGCTACTTAACTGCTTCTTCTTTCTTCTCCTTCTTCCTCAGGAAAAGGAACTTGATATTATTTTGGCCCATAGGACCAGGTTAAGAAAAAGAAAAAGAAAAACATTTCTTAGCCTTTTCTTCAGTTAGAAATTGTCAATGAGATTCAAGGAAAAAAATGGGATGGGAATTCTAGGAGGAGGAAGACAAAGAATTGACACAGGCCCCTCTGTCTTACCTCTCCTTTTCCTTCCTGCCGACTAGAATTTGGGCATGTTGGCAGGAGTTCTAGTGTCATCTTGAACCAAGAGCCATCTGTGCCATGAGATGACCTTGAGAATGAAAGTCCTTTAATAGAGTAAAAATATAGAGGAGGCTGAGTCTCCAGTGATAAGGAAACATAAGACAAGACCTGGATTACCTACCGCTGGACTTCTTCACATAAGATAAAAATAAATCCTTACAAACTTAAGCCAGCATTATCTGGATTTTAAGTCTGTGCAGCTGAATCTAATTTCAACTGATTCATCAACTAAATAAATACAAGACAAAATGGATATAAAAATGTTTTTCAAAGAATCACTCGAGGCTACTGGTCTTTAATTAGGAAGCTGTTTTCAAGACATGGGTCATGATAAAAAATAGTATTAAGTAAAAATAATTTGCATTACTTCACTCAGCAATGCCAGTTAATTATTATTTTTCTCCTTAAGATGAGCCAAGTACAAAAAATAAAAAATAAAAAAAGATGAGCCAAGTATAATGCCTCTTAATTTTGTTTTTAAAATATTTGTGTCCTTGATGATGTCAGTTTAATCTCATGATTTAAGAATGTAAGGAAGGAAAGAGTACCCTTCTATCCTCCCAGTTTTCTATAGCTAGGTCTATAAAATAAACTGACAATAGGCAGATTGACAGGATAAAATGTAAACAAATTTATTAATTTTCAATGTTATGTGCATGGGAACATTAAAGGTTAAAAAAAAGCAAATACTGCCAAAAGTGGTGAAGTTTGAGAGCCTATGTGCTGTCTTGATAGTGTGAATAAATTTTAGGAATGATGAATGGGCCCTGATATAGTATGGATGTCCGTCTACTCCAAATCTCATGCTGAAATTTGATCCCCAATGTGAAAGAAATTTGGACTGTGGGAGGGGGAATCCCTCATGAATGACTTGGTACTATCCTTGAGGCAATAAGTGAATCCTTCTGAGAGTTGGTTGTTTAAAAGAGTGTAGCTCCTCCCTGCCTCTCTCTTCCTCCTTGTCTTGTCCTGTGACACATCCGTGTCTCCTTCACCTTCCATCATGATTGAAAACTTCCTGAGGACCTCACTAGAAGCAGTTGCTGGTGTTCTGCTTCTTGTACAGCTGGCAGGATCAGGAGTCAAAATAAACCTCTTTTATTTACAAATTACTCAGCCCCAGGCATCCCTGTTTATAACAAAGCTTGACTGGGTGTGGTGTTGACTTCCAATCCCTTCTCCTGTGAAAAAAATCAGCCTTCCTTGGATAATAAAATTCCCAAGGAGAGGACAAATGAATTCCTTTCAGAGGGTCTGTCTTAGGCAAATAAGAGAAATCCAGAGAAAGCCTCTCCCTGTATTTTGCTGTTTTCCACGTGCCTTTATCTCAGAATAATCAATATACCAAAGCAGTATATTTTGGGGTGAGGTGTCCTAAACGCCAAGAATATTTTATATGAGAAAGTTTGGTCATTTTTCAAAGCAACACTTGAAAGAAAAAGACACACCTGAGCAAAGTTCATTGTCCTTAATAAAAGAGCCAAATGAGTGAGGAGAATCGCAATGAAATTTAGGCCTTTTGGAGAACTTTCACTCTTCAGCAAGTTACTCTAAGGAGTGGAAATTAATCACGTTTTACAATGAACAAAACAACTACGACAGTGGCATTCACAGCTAGCATTTATTGAACAATAATGTGCCTCTCACTGTACTGGGCCCTTTATATGTGTTATTTTATTTAATCCTCACTACAACTCTAGAGTTCTCCCGACTTTCTGGATTGAAAAACTGGTATTCAGAGAAACTGCTACTTTTCCAAGGCCAAAGAGCTAGGAAGTAGACTTGCTGAGATTGCTAAATAACCTAAAATACTAGCAAAACAAAATGTTCCTCCAAAGAGGCAAGTTTGTGGAAATTTTTGTGCCTTTTAATGGGCGATTTAGTACATTAGTTTATAGAAGAATAGCCATTCTCGTGGGTGTGAAGTGGTAACTCACTGATGTTTTGATTTGCATTTCCCTGATGACTAATGCTATTGAGCATCATTTCATGCTCTCGTTGGTCATTTGTATATTTTCTTTGGAAAAATGTGATAATTAAATCCCTGTGAAGATTAAATAAGATGATCTACATAAAGCATTTAGCACAGAGCCTAGTACATGGTAAACACTTGAAGTTTAGCTTCCATTATTGTGGCCCTGTTTGCTAGTTACTTCCCATGCCACCCTTCTTGAGCTACCCAGTACAATGGCTGCGTTGAGTCATACCATCTCTGCAATATGCATCTGGGGATATTTTGCTTTCTAAGCACATCCTTTTTTTCTGTCACCTCTATTGTTAGGTGCTCTCGCCACACCCGTCTTACGTGATTTTGTGCAGACCTCTGGTTCCTTGACCTCCCACTGTCTCTGTCTTCCTGATCTTTCCTGTTTTCATTTCTTTCTTTAGCTGTGGTCTCTGTGGTCCAATGCTTGTTTCATCCTCTGGACAGCAAGGTTAATTTCCTTGCCTTACTGTGTTTCTCTGTTACCAGCAAAACCCGGCTATGGATTAATTTAAGTATGTTTTCTCACTTCCTACATCTTGGGTGGCTTTTGCAATAATCCATAAAGGGTGCTGGTGGTCTAAACAAAGTAGGAGAGGGAATGTGTTCAAAGTAAAGTCTGAACTTTTCAGCAAGGCATATGAAACTCCTATTATCATCCCCCTCTCCTCTCCTCTACCTCTCCTCCAGTTCCTTTGTCCCATCAGCTGTGTTCCACCCAACCTGATGCACACTATGGACTGGATTGATAAGTTGAATCCCTAACCCATAATGTGACTATATTTGAAGATAGGACCTTTATGGAAGTAATATGAGATTTATGGATCTGTTCCAATAGGATTAGTGTCCTTATGAGACACTGAATAGCTCACTGTTTCTCTCTGTGTGTAGAGGCATTGCAGAAGATCCATGTGAAGACACAGCAAGAAGGTACCATCTGCAACCCAGGAAGATAACTCTTACCAGAACCTGACCATGTTGTCAACCTAATGGTGAATTTCCAGCCTCTGGGACTATGAGAAAATAAATTTCTGTTGTATAAGTCACCCAGTCTATGGTATTTTGTTGTGGCAGCTCTTCATAATAAAACATATCCCTTCTTGATGCCAAGAGGAAAACATCTATAAAATTAAAGCTATACTTATGCAATTAGCATTGCTGGGACACACAGGCATAACAGCATCTTTATGTGAGAACAAAACATGCTGCTTAAACCAGCAGTCTCTTTTAATATCATTCTAATAGAGCTGGTATCTTGTCAGTGTTTTTATTTCCCAATAGACAGGTCCAGTATATGGTCTTCTGATAGAAACATTTTAGTGATAAGCAGGTATGAGAATAGGCTAATCTTAATTTTTCTACTTAATCTAGATGGTTATCTAATAACCATGAAGACTCCAGATTATATGAGTTGAAATTTCTATCACTTGGAGAATTTCCTTGATATTCTCATCCCCACTGTTATGATCCCTGAGGTATATAATAGTTCAAGTTTTAAAAAAAAATTATAATAATAAAAATACTGAAGAAGAAAGTCCTAATACAGCATCTTCTTTAAACAGAGTGGATTTAAAAACTTTGCTGAACATGTGATTTGTCTAAACTATTGTCAAAGTTAAGCTATCCAACTCCTTGCCCTCACTTTTCACAACTCTCCCAAAAGGATTCATATTATAATTCACATATTTAAGGTGGGATTTATATTTTACAGGTGGGTTAGAATTTTATAGTGGCATAAGCTTTTCAAATTCTGATTTTTAAATTTTGTGTATCAGTGGTTGCAAACAAGTGACCTTTAGGTCAAATGTGGCCTGTACTCATGGCTTGTTTGCTCATCACAGCATTTGACAAAAATTGAGTTTGAATGTCTTTAGGCAGGGCATTCATTCTCTATTTTATCTCAGTTTTCATCTGTTCTTCCCCATGGCTCTTTCACACATTTACATTAAGGACTTAATTCCCAAAGACAGTTGAGATTGCAACCTCTGCTCTGAATTGGTGGAATGTATTTTGCAAATAACTTTGTATTGAAATAAACTGCATGGAGTGAAATACCCAAGAAAACTTAGAAAACTATATTTGCTGTGAACCTCTACCTCACATCTGCTGCACTGTATTCTATACACCCCCTCTTAGCTCACGTTTGATATGTTATATAAATTCTTAGTCCACGTTTGATATGTTATATAGATTCCTACCTCACATTTACTGAATTTCTGACTCTACCTTAAATCCTGTGAGACTGGGCAC